>QEPC01003143.1:5404620-5431967 GCA_003113815.1 Sphenodon punctatus | reverse complement strand
GAGTTTTGGATTGCGATAAGGGGGGACAGGTGAGAGGGAGCTTGGTCATGGAGCGATTTGAACGTGAAAACCAGGAGTTTGAACAGGATACGTTCCGGAAGGGGGAGCCAGTGAAGAAGGAAGTAAAGTCCTTCCTCAGGCATGTTAGACGGCGGGCTGACCGAGCAAATACAGAATAGGGTTTTCATGAAGATTATGAAAGCAATCATTCTGAGGGATCTGCTAGAAAAAAAATCATTAGCATTTCAAATGTTTAAATACAATGAGGAGAAACCACTAATAATAAACGATAACATTAATGCAGATTGAAATTTAAAAATATATAAAATAAAAAGCAAGCACTAGAAAGAGGTTCAAGAAGCAAACCGACCCGCGTGGCACGATGCAATCCCTACGGAGACGTGCAGCGTCTGCAGGGCATGGGATTGCCCCCATTAAATGTAGAATATTTTATTTATTTATTTTTATTTCATTATCTTTATATGCCGCCCCCCCCCCATGCCTACGGCATCTTGGGGCGGCTTCCAACATAATATAAAACAAATTTAAATTAATTAAAACAAATTTTAATTTTAATTCTAAAACAAATTTAAATGTTTTGAAATGCTAACTGCTTTTCTTCCTCGAAATTTGAAGTAAAGGTGTTTGCACCAGAGTCGGGCTTTACCTTGGATAAAGGATAAATAAATTTATTGATTCAGCCAATGCCATATCGATTAGTATTAAAAAATAAGTAAATAAGTACATATACCAATTTAAAATAAATAAATAAATACCAGAATGACATAAAACCATAATAAAACATCAAGCCCAGCATCGAGGAGTCTGTATCGCATTCATCCAGCAATTAATTTTGGTAATAAATTGCTGTCTTTAAAGACAAGGAAACCACAGCATGAATGCATTCCTTGAAGCATTACAAGCCCCAACGCAACATGCCTCGTCAATTATCATCAATAGAGAAATAAAATTACACAAAATTTACAGAGATAAAGACCTATAAGCAAAAGTCATAATGACCAATCCCTTACTCTCTGGTTTTTAATCGCCTTGCTCTGCTCGGGTTTTGCTGGCGGCGGCAGCAGCTTGGCCCCTGAAGTTTAGCACCTAACGTTTCTCAGCGCTCCGTGGGGGCAGTAGTTTGACCTCTAAATTAATGCACCTCAGGCTTCTCGGGGCACGCTGACAATGACAACTTGGTCCCTAAGTTAACTCTGTTTATTTACTATGCTGTTCACAAAATTGTATACGGAGTTTAGCTGCACTGGAAGCAAAAGAGGCTACTGCCAGTGTCGCCTTCTCATCGACATCACTCAATAAATATACAAGTTGTTTCTGTGTAGACCAACCCCTATCAACATTTGAGGCCCTGTATAGTTTCCTCCTAATTTCATTCTCAATTGAATAAAATCATAGATAATGCGTAAGGTCCTCTATTTGGTCCTTACCCCACACACACCCTCTGGCTGAGTAATCTGTCCCCCTGTACTGTCCTTGAAGTACATCTGTATCCATTACCTGAATTCTAAAATGTGTAAAGGGCAATTCTTTGTCTTGGAATCTGCAATATTGTTTATTTTATTTATTTATTTATAGAGAGAGAACTAGATCCAGCGGGCCCAGGGACCCAGTATTTATACCATGGAGTGAAGTTCTGTATCAGTCACTCTCTGGTTAATCATCCTTACTTGTAAGGGGATACCTTGGATAAAAGTCGGGAGGATGGTGGAACAAAATGAGTAACGTATTGTATGAAATTCGTGTTTGTTTTCTAGACAACGCTTATGGCAGGACGTTACGTCGTCACCACAGCTGGGTTGTACGCGGAGTCTTTGCAGTGAGTGGTTAATTATTTGCACAACTAACTAGAACCTGGGCAGTATTAGAACCTGCAGCTGGTTACAATGTGGCGGTGCGGCTCTTTTCAGGGACGAGTCGCCGGGAGCACGTTACACCGGTGCGCCAAAGTCTGCGCTGACTAGTCCCTATAGCTTTTTGGGCACAATTCAAGATGCTGGTTTTGACCTTTAAAGCCCTAAATGGTCTGGGCCCCAACGTATCTGAAAGACCATCTGTCCTTCCGTGCCCCATTGTGGCGCCTGCAGTCAGCCAGGACTGGAGCGCCTCCCTGTGGGTACTGTCAGCCTTGTTCATACGACAAGGGCTCACAGGGAGGCATTCTCGGTTGCTGCCCCAATGCTTTGGAATTCCCTTCCCCAGGGGTTGGGCATTTTCCAGAGGCAGTGTAAGACCTTTTTTATTTGAAAAGGCATTTGATGGGCAGGAATAGGGGATTGGAATGGTTTTTGGGGGGTTTGGGAGGGGTGATGGTACTGGGTGCATTTGTTGGGGATTCTGGTAGAGTTGCAGGAAGAGGGTTTTTGTATTTGTGATCCGTAAGCTGCCCTGAGCCTTTGGGAAGGGTGGCATTTAAATTTAAATAAATAAATAAACTCTGTTAATGGTTGATCAGTACTTTTATATTTAACACAAATTAATGAATTCTACTTCTCAGATCTTTTCCTAAAAGGCAAAGGTTAGGAATACTGCACGCAGAAATCGACATCTATCTTCGGTTGAAATTTGGTAGTTTAATTTTTAGAAATGTCATTCTGCCACGTAAGTAGTGCCATTACCTACTGGGTCAGACCAATGGCCCATGTAGCCCAGCATCCAGTCTCCGACAGTGGCCAGTCTCAGGGGAGTATGCAACAGGTTAGAGTGGGGTTGTCCAAGTTCAAGTTTATTCAGCACTAGCTTTCACCAAGGCCAAGACAGTGGGGTAGCCCGCTTCCCGTCATACTCCACCATTAGAGTTTGCTGGCTGACGGGGCTGAGGAATTCCCATGTCAAGCAATTCTTTTAGGAATTTTCCAAATATTTTTTAAAGAGTTGAGGTGGTTTCTCTCTTGGTAGTGTTCTCATCTGCTTTGAAGGACAGAAGACTTGTATCCAAGTGGGAAGGTAGACTGTATCTGAGGAAAGAGGGCCAACTTTACAGCTGTTAAGTTTCAGTGACTAAAGAACCTGTTACCCATCCTTTAACTTAGCAGCTCCCTCTGCTGCTTAATTTTAGAAATGTTGGTGAGAATGTGCATGTTTCCAGCCAGATCTAGTACTAACTATTCATGGCTGAGGAAGAAATATAAACAATAGCAACAAACATGTATCCTAACGCTTGTCTAGTCTAAGTTTAAAAACAATGGAAGGTGGCTGTGTGTTTCATTTGCCATCATACAGTAGGAACTGACTGTTTACTGCTTTTGCATAAATCCCCAGTGAAATGAACAGTTATAATCATCTTTATTTGTATATAGCGCCCCATGGCACTCGGAGTGCTTCACATTTAACAAATTAACAACTTTGAATCCTCACAACAACCCTGTGAGGTAGGTTAGGCTGAAAGAATATTGTGACTGGATTATTGAAGAGGAAAATTGCTGTTTGTATACAAAACACTCGTTGAAGGAACATGTTTAATGGGTGTAACAGATTTGGAGTTCACTCTCTGGCTGGCACTCCAACTTGCCTCCAGACCTACCTTTACTCAGTTACCGTACTTGAGTAGATACGCCAACCATCGCTCGGTAGTTCACAAATGTCTGTTACCCAAAATCTTGGCAGTGGTTCCCGTTGCATTAACT
Source organism: Sphenodon punctatus (assembly GCA_003113815.1). Lineage (NCBI taxonomy): Eukaryota > Metazoa > Chordata > Lepidosauria > Sphenodontia > Sphenodontidae > Sphenodon > Sphenodon punctatus. The sequence continues at coordinate 5,428,323 of QEPC01003143.1, read as the reverse complement.
TTATAGGTGAGTGAGGCCTGCTCCTATATCTAAGAACACCCTAGGATTCTAGTATCGTTTTAGCAAATTCACAGACGCTAGCTTTATAATGAGAGCTTTTCCACAATGTTCTTGTGCTTTAATTTTCCCCTTAAGATTAATCTTTCAAAAGGGAGTGTTGTCAGCAATATTGAGGTGTACATGAATGTTAACTCTTGCCATTGACCCTGAAACATTAACTAAATCTGGTTCTGGTTTTCTCTGAATGTGGCACCTTTGGGTTTTCAACCCATCCCTTAATAACGGTGGGTGGGTGTTAAACCAGCAAGGCTGGGCACGGGGTCGGTGACCACTGAGTGGCACAACTGCAGCCCCCCCCCTTCAGATGGAGCATGTGGGGAGCACTTCAAATGGACAGGGGGGTGGCCTAGAGAGGCAGCCCCCATGCACTGCCCCTGCCATGGACCGTGGGGGGCGGGGGGGGGAGTGAGCTGGGCTGGCCTTTGAAATTGACGTGAGCCCATGCCCAGTTTTGTAACTTGCCACGGCCGCTTCCTCCGCCCATGGTGCCTGTGAGCAGGGGACCCATCTGTTGTTGTGGGTGGCTACCTCAGTTCATATGAGCCGGGGATGTGTGGCTGCTGGTTGTCCCACATCTTTTTGGCTTGCCCCACATGGAGCACTACGGATTTCGTGGCAGTGCTCATTGAGTGGGCATCAGCGGATGCTGCTTGGCTCACGGGAGCGTGCATCCCGCCACACCCCCTGCAGCCGGGTGTTCGGGTGAGTGGCTCCTGGGCGGCCGTGCAGGGTAGCATCTCGTTTAAAAACACCTACTGAGCCTGATTCAGTTCTATAGGTGGTTGGAATTCACCACTAGAGTTTCCTAGGTTTGCACTGACTTCTGGTTTAGGCTTTATAGCTTTCTTCCACTGGCAGAAAACACTTGGGAGAGATGCTGAATCAGTGCATCTTCTGCAGCAATTCCTAGCCTGCTTATTGCCACCCAGGAGAAGAGAGTTGGTAGGCAGATTGTGTTCAGGTATGTCTACTCCTGATGGACTTTTCACCTGCAAGACTCTCAATCGCTGTGTTTTTCCCCACCCCCACTAAAAAGAAGTTGACCTCATCACTAATCCCCTGTGAGACAGGTGCTCTCCATTACTTCCCTGAACTCAAACCTCTGCCATTAAATTCAATGAGTACAGCTTGGATTTCTGACTTGCCTGACGAAGGCTCCTGTGAGGTCCGAAAGCTTGCAAACCTCCACCAACCCAAGTTGGTCCAATAAAAGATCTCTCTACATTACTTTGTCTCTACGGATTCAATTCAATGGCAAAACGCACATTGTCATTAATGGTGGAGATTTGTCCTGGAGGAACTGAGGATCTTCACTCATTTATCTCAAAGGGGTTTACAAAGCCAAGGAAACTTCAATTTTCAAGAGAAAGTAGTTGGCATGGTGAATGTCCGCACATCTCTCCTTCCCCGGCTGCCGGCACATTTGTTCAGCGGCGGGGCCAGATCTTGCCTGGGGTGAGGGCTCTCATCCCGGGCAGGATCAAAGCGTGGCGGCACATAGCACCGTCACGGTAGAAAACACCCACGGTTTCCTTTTTAAAATGTTAATTAGCACTCTAAAGGTGTAGTATCCCTGGCTTCACAAGGACACTATGCAGCCTAGCACTAACACACACACACACACACCGTGCTGCCTCCTCCCTGTAGCCTAACTCTCACAGTAGCCAAACTCTGCTCACTCTGCCTGCATCTCACTCCGTCTGGGGTGCTCTCTGCTGGAGAAAAAGTGTCTATATACTTCTTGAGAAACTACAGACCGGTGAGCCTGACATAGGTGCCGGGCAAACTAGCACTGGAAACAGTTGCAAGAACAAAATTACTGAGCATATTGATAAACATGGCTTAATGGGGAAGAGTCAACACGGATTTAGTAAAGGGAAGTCATGCCTCGCTAATCTATTGGAATTCTTTGAGGGTGTAATTAAGCATGTGGATAGGGATAAGCTGGTCGATGTAGTGCATCTGGACTTTCAGAAGGTGTTTGATAAGGTCCCTCATGAGAGACTCTTGAGGAAATTAAAGAGTCATGGGATAAGAGACAGTGTCCTATTGTGGATTGGCAACTGGTTTAAAGATAGGAAGCAAGGAGTAGGACTAAATGGTCAGTTATCACAGTGGAGAGAAGTAACTAGTGGAATAACCCCAGGGATCTGTACTAGGAGTGGTGGTGTTTGCTCCTTTCTCCAGATCATTAATGAATATATTAAAGAGTGAGGTGATCAAATTTGCAGATGACACCAAGTTATTCAAGGTGTTTAAAACCCAAGCGGACTGTGAAGAATTGCAGGAGGATTTTGCGAGACTGGGCAACTCGGAAATGACAGATGAAATTTAATGTGGACAAGTGCAAAGTGATGCACATAGGGAAAAATAACACAAACTATATGTATACAATGCTGGGTTCTAAATTAGGAGTTACCACCCATGAAAAGGGATCTTGGAGTCATTGTGGACCATACACTGAAATCTTCAGCTCAGTGTGCTGAAATAAAGCAATGTTAGGAATCATTCAGAAAGGAATAGAGAATAAAACTGAAAACATGGAATGCCCTGGAATATTGTGTGCAGTTCTGGTCGCCCCATCTCAAAAAAGACATCGCTGAACTGGAAAAGGTGCAGAGAAGGGCAAGGAGAATGATCAAGGGAATGAAACAGCTCCCGGATGAGGAGAGGCTTGATAGGTTAGGGCTCTTCAGCTTGGAGAAGAAACGACTGAGTGGGGATATGATAGAAGTTTATAAAATCATGAGTGGTGTGGAACGCATAAATAGGAAGCAGTTATTTACCCTCTCAAAAAGTACTAGAACAAGGGGACACGCCATGAAATTAACTGGTAAAAGATTTAAAACAAATGAGAGAATATTTTTTCACTCAGCGCACAATTAACTTGTGGAACTTACTGCCAGAGAAAGTGGTCACGGCTGGCAGTGTAGCTAGTTTAAAAAAGGGATTAGATAAATTCTTGGAGGATAGGTCCAATAACAGCTGTTAGCCAAGCAGGTTTACGAAACGTAGCCTCTTACTGTTGTGGGCTGGAACAACAGGGAATGGATTGCCCATTGTGACCTGTTGGGTACTTCTCCCAAGAGAAAGAGATTGGCCATTGTCAGAGAGAGGATGCTGGGCTTAATGGACCATTGATCTGACCCAATATTGCACTACTTATGTTCTCATGACTTAGGGTGATTTCAGACGTTACGGGCAGGCGCTTTCACCACGGGCCGTGGGGTGGTTCGGATCACGGCCAGGGGTGAAGGGGCGTGCTAATAGACGTGCACCCCATTGCCCCTGGCCGTGGTCCGAACCACCTCCCGGCCCGTGATAAAAGCACCCGACCGAAACGTCTAAAGTGGCACACACACACCCGGAGGGGGCGGGGCCACGTGGTGCAGCGTGCTGCCGCACGACCCCGCCCCCTGCGTTCCGCGGCGGCCCTTCCGACAGGCAGCGGCAGTGGCCAATCCGGCCACTGCCGCAACCACGGGCGGGGGTGACTCCCATTGACCACGGTGAATGGTAAGTAACCGGACGTTACTTTCCGTTCACCACGGCCGTGGTGGCCTTTCACCACACTTCTCGACCTCCTCGTGTCTGGAGGTCCAGAAGTGTGGTGAATGCAAACACGGGCCGCGTTTGAGTGTGGTGCACATCTGGCGGCGAGCCAACAGGCGTTCATCACAGTGAGACGCGGCCCATGTTTGACTGTGGTTCAGCCGGGGTGAATGTCAGACGCATAACGTCTGAAATCACCCATAGTTCCAATTATTTGGAGATCCGGTTTTATCCTCTTCTCTAAGTCTGGTTGACCAACCGCACACAAACTGGAATCCTCCCACATAATGAATAGAATAAAAGATCTGCAATAATTGTGCTACTTTACAGAAATTTAAGGCCATTTCATTAAAAGTTATAATGTGACTTAAGTCCATGTTGTTAAAAGTTATGAGTGCTCAAAAGTTATGATGTGTTTTTTGGTTCCCCTGATATATTGACCGGAGGCAGTATGGTCGCCATGTTGGTCCCAAATGACAGAGAGACAAAAGTGGTTCAAATGATATATTTGATTGGACCATCTGTTGTTGGTCAAAATAAGCAAGCTCTTGGGCCACACAGGGCCTTTCCTGAAGGCAACACAGAGCCTGAGGAAGGGTCCTGTGTAGCCTGAAAGCTTGCTTATTTCTACTAACAATAGTTGGTCCAATAAAATATATCATTCAGACCACTTTGGGCATCTTTAGACATAACAAAGATCTGGTGTCAAACCCCCTAAGCATGTGTTTAGCCATTGTGTGTAAGCACCATAACAATCCCAACACCAATTTGGACACCCATTGAACACGATATGTGAACACCATTGCATCACAAGGACAATTTACGTGTTTCAGCTGAACACGTGGCCAGTGTTGTGTTTAATGATATCGTGTGGCATGTTAGCAGTTACGACACAGGAAACGATGCGGCAGCACTTGTGTGCTGAGATCGGGTGGCGAGCAAAACACCGATTTGCCCCAAGATGGGCGGTGTGTCTAAGCAGCGCCCCATGGTGAACACAGGGCCTAACTGGTTTTCATATCAAGGTCAAAGTACACATTCAGACACCCGTTGATGTTACGTCTAAAGACACCCTTTGTCTCTCCGATATACTGAGACATCTTCTAAGGGTCCCTGACTTTTCAGGAAGTGTGTGCTCAGCAACGTCTGAAAAATCCAGCTGATTTTAAGATGCTTCACATTGGACATCCACACATTGAGAGCCTCAGAATTGCTAATTCCTTCTGAAATTCCTATTTCCCAAGCACTTCAGTAGATCTATTTATGCATGGCTTTATGGTAATAAGAAATAATAAAGTGTTTGGTTTTTAATCCAACAGAGTACCATTTGAAGAGAGTTGAAAGAGCCTGTAAACAATCTAGAAACCTAAATGTTTGATTTGTTGTATTTGTTTGCTTTTGAGTCCGAGATTTGAACTTCCTGGTTCTTCTCCCAGTTGGCTTTAAGGGTAGCTCCAAAATATGAAGACTTCATGGCTGCATTATCAGCAGGGGACCTTGATAACCACGAAGAAGCTTTTTGTAACGGAATGCAAAGAGGCCTCCATGTTTACTTGGCAGCCATGGAAAAGCAGCTCAACATTTTGGACACGTTGTACGAAGCGCACTGTTTGGAATCGGAGGAAGTGGTGTGAATACAACTAGACCATGCCTCTCAACTTCAGGGACTGCGTTTAACATGTGTGTTTTTTAAAAAGAAAATCCTATTTCTGTTTGTGGTTTTTCTTTTCCTGTATTTGGGAGGGAAAGGACTTGCTGATTTTTTTATAGATCTTTTAAAAAAAATGTTTGCTTGTGTTTAAATGCAAAGGTGCTATGCTCTTCTGAGGCTAGGACTATTGTCTTCCTTAGGCTAAATAGCTCTGGTTTTATACATATCTGTGGAATAACTCCACAGTTCTTCCAGTGTAACTTGAGAGCAGAATTTGGCTTTGTGAATCCCAACACTCTGCACTGGAGCTACAAGGACAACTTGTGAGCAGGGGCAGCTGTAACATCAGCATAGAGCATTGGTAACGTTGCCATGTTTCTGATCCTGGTCAGTACCTGCCCATTCTGGGATGCTAGTATCCACATCATAGTTCTCTTGTCCGACTACGTTTGACAGGACTGCCACGGACAGAGGCAGCCAAATTCGACTTGGCCTTACCTGGGGGTGTCTTTGCTTAAATTGCTACGGGCTTAATCCTTTTTTTTATGCTTGATTCCATTGTAGAGAGTTGTAAAGGTGGAGACATAAGGGGTTGCTTGGTCCCTTTAGCTCCTCAGCTTTCGTTTACGATGGATATGAGGCACCCCAACTCTTTTGTATGGATCACTATTGCACTATCCAGTGCAACTTCAGGGGTTACTGTACAAGGAATCTTCTCCTCTCTCAGCCTTATACCATCCGAATGCCCCTGAGTCAGGATTGTCACCTTTGGTCATTTTTCTTTACCTGACACTTCCTTTTTGGCCTATGGGAGTGTCAGGTACAAAACCACCCCAGGTGGCCCCCCCTGCCCTGAGCATGCAGGGGTAGGTTTGTCTGTGTGCAGAATCGTCCGTTAGTTGACTGTACTGCTGGCCTTACTGCTGCTATCTCAGCAGGGGGTAACATTATTTACGTGACAGAAAAAGGGAAGGTTGCAAAGGCACATCACTATGATCTCCACACCCACATCTCCACTGCTTCCTTTGCCCATGTCTGGTTATTATAACACCCCTATAAGTGCTGAAGTATCCTGACCAGATTCCTAGGTGATATAAATTGGAAACGTGCCCTCGATTCCAGTAGAGCTACATCACTTAATATAGCTGGTCCATTGTTCTTACCATGTTAATAGACATAGGGCCCAATCCTAAACATACTTGTGCAGGAGTAAATCCCATTAATTACAATGAGACTCATGAGCAACTGTGTTTAGGATTGGGGCCATAGCCTTCTGTATATTTAAAGGGTCTATTCAAAACCAAATTTTACAACTGCTGTATTATTAATTTGCGTGGTTTGAAACACAACCAGCAGCTGTCTCCAAGAATGGACTTTTATAAAAATGCTTCTAGAGTAGCAATGTTCTAATGGGGCTTGCTAAAGGCTGCATCTGAGTTGAGTCAATTCTAGTGGAACTATAGTTTGCTCCATAAAAACCATCATATGCTACGGGCAACTGGAAGCCTTTAATCCCAAAGGATTTAAGGTTGATTAAGAATTAAGGGGATTTTTTTCCCCCTCCCCCTCACTGATATTGATAAAGAAACAGATCAGTACCATGGTGCTTCTACCAAAGTTAAGAATGAACAGATTTTCCTGGAGCTCAGCAGATGCTTCCGATCAACATTCACCCCTGTGCAATGGGTCAGTACAAGAACTGTGCACTGTTTAGTCCTGTGTCAGGGCATGAGTATCCAAGACTGTTTTTTAGATGATACGTTATAACGTTCTAGTGGTTTTAGTTGGAACATCAAACATTTCAACACTTTCGGTTTGCCTTACAGGTTTTCGAACGTTTTTGTAAAACACCCTTTTCAAGGTTTTATAAAAATGTTATAAATAAAGAACATTATACGACAATCATTTTTATCATCTGTTCAGGTAGAATGTTCTACAGTGGCGGCCTGTCTCACTCACTTTCAACTCCAGAGCAGCTTGACTGTGCTCCCTTGGTTTCTGGGACTCTGTTCTCGACTGGTTCTCCTTGTGTTTCTCAAACCGCTCCTCCAATGTTTCTCTTGCTGATACCTCCTCTACGTCGCTTCCCCTCTGCGGGAGTTCCCCAAGGCTCTGTCCTGGGCCCTCTTCTCCCTTTACGCTCTTCCTCGGAGAAAATTCATTGAATCTCACAGCTTCCAGTGTCACCTGTATGCCGATGACACAATTCTCTCTCTCCACTCCCACACTCTGCTTCTCCATCCAGTCTTGTATTGCCGACTGTCTCTCTTGACATGGCTGCTTGGATGTCTCGCTGCAACTCAAACTTAATATGGCTAAGACTGAACTCATCTGCCCCACCAAAACGTTCCCCTCCTACTTCCCTCTCCATTTCCACTGAGGGTGTCACCATTCAGCCTGTCCCTCAGGCGTGTGGCCTAGGATTCATCTTTGACTCCTCAGATCCAGACCGTTGCCAAATCCTGTCTCTTCACTCTATAATACTGCTAAAATCCAGCCCTGCATTACCGTTGCCGCTGCCAAGAGGTTCTCAACCTTTTCCTGGAGTGACATAAAAGGCCACGTGGGGGCGCTGCACATTTGCATGAATGATTTGCATAAATGTGCACAGATTAAGTCTGCCCTCTGCAATTCAATTTAATTCAATGGAAACTGAGAGAATCAATTCCCCACTCTAAGAAAATAAATAAATACATTTGACTGTGCTTCAGTTCAGCTCAATTCACTTACTCCACTTGCAGCCGTAAGTCTAGGTTTATGACTGGCAGCCTCCCAGGGTGGAAGGAGGCCCCTGCCCCTGGCATGGTTGCACAGTACTGCTCTGGAGCACTGATACCGCTAACAGCTGGCTTGGGGAGCCACTTAATAAGAAGTGGCGGGATGCAGCGTGTTGAACACGCTTCCTGAAAAGCCCCGTGGGGTGTGTTTAAATGCACTGGAAGTAGCCGGCTGCCATAGGAATCACAGCTTGCGCGGTCCTTTTAAAGGCGCATTTGGGAAGCGGGGGGTTTCCCAAATGTGCCTTCAAACAAGACTGTGTAAGCTGCAATTCCTATGGCAGCCGGCTACTTCCGGTGCATTTAAACGCACCCTCCGGGGCATTTCAGGAAGCGCGTTCTTCAATGAGCTGCATCCTGCCGCTCGTGTTAAAGCAGCCTGAGTCAGCTCTCGCCTGGACTACTGTAAGGCCTTCTTTACTGGCTGCCCGTTCTCTGATCTCGCCCCTTTCATCTCATCCAATCCTGCTGCCAAAGTCATCCACTTTGACTGTGCTTTGACCATGTTCAGCCCCTCCTCTCTGCCCTACGCTGGCTCCCTCTACGGGAACGCATTCAGCACAAGCTCCTGGTCTTCCCCTTCAAGGCTCTTCATGGCTTTGCTCCCCCATATCTCTCTGCTCCTGTATCCCGCCACGCTCCTGCCTGGTAGCTTCGCTCCTGCTCTGCCCCCACCCTCGCCTGCTCACAACTCCCTTGCTCCTCTAAACATCTTTGCCCCTTTTCTCTTGCTGGCCCTCATGCCTGGAACTCCTTCCCTGGATACGTTTGTTCTGCTCCCTCCCAACTTTCAAATCCCCCCTGAAAACCTAGCTCCATCAGGCCTTCCCTAGCTCATCATGAGTGAAATTGCATCCTCTTCCCCCTCACTCAGAATCTCTTCCCCATAACCAAGTGAAGCACATGCACCTGCAACTTCTCAACCTCATGATTGTATCCTTGTCTCTCTTGATGTTCACCTCTGACTTGTCTCTCTTATATTGTAAGCCTCTTGGGTTCCTGCCTATTATTGATTGTATAGTGCCAGGTACACTGCTGGTGCTATATGAATACTTTAAACTCCAGAGCAGCTTGACTGTCCTGCTCACGTCCAACTCTGCTAGTCAGACCACAGAATGTTATCGTTTAGACAACCAGGAACGGAATACCCTAATATAACATCACAACCATGGTCATCTAGCTGTAGAAACCAGACTGATTATGATGACAACATCATTCCGAGAAGTCAGGTAACAACAATTTCAGAACGGTATAGTGTGGTTGTTTAAAAACAGCCTCTGTGTTTCTCCTGGCTGCCTGCACAAAAGGGAATTTCACCTTTTGAAAGGTGAGAGGAGGGAAACCAGTTAGAATGTGATGCTTAGTAATGGGGTGAACCATTTTTTTCAGCGGGGGAAACAGTTACTCAGTGGCATTTCGATAATGTCTCCTCCCAGATGTGTCGTGATGGTGGAATTTAATGCATCCATGATGGGATTTCCAAAAAGCACTTGTTTTAAGCAGTACCTTGTGGCTGAAGCACAGACCTGTCTACATCTTTCTGGCCAGAGGTTATTGCATTATTAGCCATAAAGAAAGCATGAAGAAACCCTATAGGAAATACCAAAAGTGTCAGATTTCGTAGCTGAAGGTAGAAAACAATAACTACTTTAGGGCCCCAGATGCCAGGTGTGACTTTTAGCATTTCTGAACACAGACATTTCCCACTGAATTAGGTAGGAATTGCAAATGCTAAATGCTTTGTTAGCCTTGCAATTAACAGTAACTGAGAGGACCTTTGGAACTTCACTTCTTTGGTAAAATCAGTGATTTATGTTTGTTCCTCAACAACCGGGCCATCTCTTTACAGCCCTGTAAGGTTTACATCCCTCTTGGGACGGACTCCCTTGTGAACAACAGGAAAGTGGAATACTTACTTAGGAAGGAATGAAGGAAGTGGTGTGTTTGGAAGCTATCTCCAACTACTGGAGTTGTTTGGAAAAAAAACAATCACAGACCCAAGTTCACTGCACCAAAAATCTAAATGCTCACAGTGAATTTGCAGAATTTGGCTTCACTGGTTGCAGCATTTAAGATTTGCATAATTCACTTGATTTGCATAATTATGCACAATTTATACATGCAAATTTGCTTAGGAGCATGCTTTTTGACATAGGATCACAACTTTGTTAATCAAACACTGCTCAAATCCTCAGCACCCCGGAACTCCCACCTCCGGTTAAAGCCCCAGATCTCCCTCACCAAAACATAGGGCCCTAAGCTGCCCCTCACCCCCAAGCCCTGCCCATAATTAGTCTCCCAGGGGCCTATTCACCCTCGGGGGTCGTGATCACACCTCCCTGACAGGCAGCTGCAGTTTTAGTTTGGGGTCAGGTGATGAGTTTAAAGATCCCACTGTGATTTCAGCATGGCACTGCAAGGATTGGCTGATTCTGCAAAGATTACTGCAAATTACAGCAACGTAGTCAACACAGGTCTCTGCAATTCATTTTTCCCAACTGGAAAAAGGGAGCCTAGATGTAAAGGGAAGAGTGTAAACTTGTCAGTTCTTCAGGTTAAGACAAAACAAGGTTCACTTTGTGACTGGTACTGAGCCAAAAGACTGACCCCAAAGGTGACAGTATATTGTACAAGAGTCTGTTCTTCCTTGTACAAGAATCTGTTCTTTCTTGTACAATTGGTCTTTATCTTGGATTGGATTGTCTCACTTCCTTGTGCTCAGTTACTTCTTTTAGAGTATGGTATCTCCTGAAGACATTGCTGATGAGGGACTCTGATCCTTCTCACAAAGGAAAACCTCTTCTGAAAGATCCTGTGTTATCAGTGACCTTGAAGCAGCTGAGGAGGCTATGGGTGTCTTTAAACATAACGTCAACGGGCATCTGAATGTGTGTTTTGACCTGGATATGAACACTGGTTTGGCCCTGTGTTCACCATGCGGCGCTGCTTAGAAAAACAGCCCAGCTTGGGGCAAATTGGTTTTGCTCACCACCCAATCTCAGCACGCAAGCACTGGCCCCTCGTTCCCATGTTGTACCTGCTAACATGCCACGCGATATCATTTGACACAACCTTGGCCACATGTTCAGCCAGAACATGCAAACTGTCCTTGGGATGCAATGGTGTTCATATCGCGTGTTCAACGGGTGCCCAAATTGGTGTTGGGATTGTTATGGTGCTTACACAACAGCCAAACGTGCTTAGTTATGGTAATGTAATGTTTATTGTTTGGCCTAGGCTGTAACAAAATGCAACAAAGTATATCACTACTAATGACAAACCAACTAAATACAATAAAACAATTTAAAATTGAATCCTGAAATTCAAATAGAAAGGGTTAATTAATTGGTTTTGTTATAGACCCCTTAGGATGTCCTAAGAGATTATTGAGTAACACTTACAAATTGAGTAGTCCAATACAAAAATGCATACGCTAACAATAACAGGAAATAAAACATGTAAAAACCCAATAAGTAGGAAGAGTAATAATGTAATTCCTATAAAAAAACCCAAAAAACTGGACGATCAAAGATATAAAAAATTGACAAACGGGCAGGAAAACCAGCATGGCCTGAACCTGAGGAGAACTCTTCTGCACACAGACTGTCAAGCCTAATTTGGGAGGCTGCCTCACAAAAGGTGGCCACTCTCCTCGTAACAATAGGACTGAGGAATTTTATAAACAGCAATTCAGGAGAGAATATAGTTTCATCTATAAGTGAACTCAAATATTTCCTTCTGGGGGCGACGTATGCGTGACATACAAAAAAGACATGGGTGACGGTCTCCAAAGCCGGGTTGGAGCAAAGGGGGCAAAACCTCTCCTCTCTTGGGACATTCTTGTACCACCCTTCCAATAGAGCGGAGGCAAAAACATTACAGCGGAATTTAGTAAAAGCGCTTCTGCACTGGAAATTGAGCCAAGTATCATAGTAGCAGCGTTCTCTAGGACTAATCCTAGGGTAGTGACGGGCAGCCTTTTGGGCAGACAACAAGCAGGATTCATGTTGGAGCTCTTGATCCTGAATTCTCCTCTTAATCAAGGACAGAGCACCGTTCAGCCCAAGAGGAGGTAAAGCTTTTCTAGAGAACCCCAACCTTGCAACTTCCAGGGCCACCTGCGAATCCCATTGTGCGAAAGACCCGTTCTTTACTGCCAAAGAGAGAAGAGACTCTCCTTGGGTTGGGAACAAATGGGTCTTTAGCCAATATGTGTTTAGGCACAGGAGTGCACTGGATTTTAGAGGGGAACAAGCCAACTCTTGCCGCAAAATTACCTGTGGTGTCCCCTTAGGAACTCCTAAAATGAAACGCAGGAAGTTATTTTGTATCACTTCCAGACTATTCAGAAAATCGTTGCCCCAGGCTGGAAAGGCATATGGCTAGTCACCTTCGCATTGAAAAGACGAAGTGCAGAGGAAACTATTTTACCCCCATCCTTAAAGTAAAAGCTCGAAATAGCCGCTGCAGTCCTCCTGGCCAACTTCAATGTAGCTTCTAAGTGGTGTTTCCAACTAAGGGAGGAGGAAAAAATAACCCCCAAATATTTGAAAATCTTCACCTGGTCGACTGGATTTTCTCCTATAAACCAACGGTGTGGGGTGTGGGCTCCGCACATGCCCACTACCAAGACTTTAGTTTTCAAATAATTAAGGGAAAGGTTTTCAGAGCTGCAATATTCCTGAAATAGGTGCATTGCCCTCCGCAGTCCAATAGAGGTTTGGGAGATCAGAACCATGTCATCCGTGTATAGTAACGCAGGAATTCTTCTGTAACCAAGTTTGGGGGCATACATATCTCGGCTATTCAGAAAAGAGAGAACGCCATTAAGGTATTAATTCAACAGGGCCAGGGCCAATATACATCCCTGCCTAACTCCCCAGACTACAGAAATCTTCTCCGTAAGGGGACAAGTGGGGGCATGCCTGAGTTGAAGAGAATTGCTGGTATGCAACTTAATTAGTAGGAAAAGTAGGCAGGGGTCGAGCAAAGAAGTGCTCAATTTGGCCCATAGACGATCTCTATCCACAGTGTCAAACGCCATGCGGAGGTAGATAAAACAGAGAAACAACCGTTTTTGGCAAAGTACGTAGTCTTTCGTTAGATGGTATAGGATAAATACTTGGTCCGGCGTGGTAGATTTCCCCTTTATTGTCAGTAAGCCAGGATTGAAATTTACCCAATAAATAGCTGGTGTACAGCTTCCCCGCAACACTAAGACGGCTAATAGGCCGGTAGTTGGAAGGAAGCTTTGGGTCACCTTTTTTAAGAAGTGGGACAGTGATGCTATTTAGTCAAGCCGAGGGAAATACTCCTTAAGTATTTATATGGGTAAAGAATGGCACCAATAGTCTGGCCAACCAGTGTGGCGCACTTTTCAGCATATCTGGGGAGATATAATCAGCCCCAGGGGCCTTCAGCAGGGCAATGAGGGCCACAATCTCTTCCACGGATACTGGTTCCCAAGAGGAGAACCGGTCAATAGGTGTAAGATTGAGCCCCCTCCCCAACTGGTGAGGGTTGGGGAAAAACCTCCCTGTAAAAATCTACCCAAACATCTGGGGGAAGGCCAACGTGCTTCACCTCTCCTTTACCCAAGCTGGAAGTTCATAAGAGAGTCCAGAAATGTCTCGGATCCTTATTGGTTGCAGCCACAAATAGTTTCAACCAAGAGTTCCTCTGGAACTCTAACTTTTTACAGGACAAGAAGTGGCGGTAGAAGCACTTTATGGACAAAAATGATGCTCTATGCTCAGGGGAAGGCTCCCGTTTTAACCGCCTGGCAGTCTGGCGAAGAGAAGTTCTTACATTTCTACATTCTTCGTCAAACCAATGGGAATAATTGACAGGCCTATTGTGGGCCTTCCTACTGACTACTAAATAAGGAGCAAGGAGTTCAATGCTTAGGGGTTTTGACACCCGATCTTTGTTATGTCTAAAGATGCCCAGTGGCTCACTTGGAACCGCCCTTGTCCTCGAGTGCACTGTTCAACCCTCCCACCTGGCTGCCCTTGATTCAGCTCTGCAGCCCCATCTTGCAAGTAGATGATGGGGGATACCTGGCTTGGCAGCAGTACATGTGAAAAAGATGTTGGGGTTGTAGTTGGTCACAAGCTAAACATGAGGCAGCAGTGTGATACAGCTGCTAAAAAAGCTAATGCAATTTTAGGCTACACTAACAGAAGCAGAGTGTCCAGGTCACGAGAAGTCATAGATCCACTCTGTTCTGCGCTGGTCAGACCTCATTTGGAGTACTGTGTCCAGTTCTGGGCACCGTGTTTTAAGAAGGACATTGTCACTCTCCTCTGAACCCATTCCAATTTGTCAAAAATAGTCAGGAGTCTGGAAACCAAGTGCTATGAGGAACGGTTGAAGGAGCTGGATATGTTTAGCTTGGAGAAGAGAAGACTAAGGGGAGACATTATAGTTGTCTTCAGGTGTCTGACGGGCTGTCACACAGGAGATGGAGCAGACTTGTTCTTTGTTTCTCCTGAGGGCAGGACTAGAATCAGGGGAGGGGGGATCCGTTTGGGGCTGCGGGTGGGGGAGGGTCATAGCAGAGGAAAGGAGGAGGGGGGATCCGTTTGGGGCCACGGGGTGTGTGTGTGTGTGTGTGTGTGTGTGTGTGTCACAGCACAGGGAACCCTCTCTCTCTCACACACACACACCTTCAAGCTCTCACCTCCCTCTCTCTTTCATTTACACTGTCACATCCATTCAAAACACATATTCACTCAGTTACTCACACACTCTTCAGCTCCGCCAGCCAGCCACTTCTTCTTCAAGTGACTCCGTTCCCCCCATTTGCGCAACCCCCACTTCCAGTTGTGAGAATGGTCGGAGGGATCCACTCCAAGAACAAAAGGTTGCTACCTTATAAACAAGGTTCTTCGAGATGGCCCAACAGAGTTGTGAGAATGGTCGGAGCCATCTCGAAGAACCTTGTTTAGACAAGGTAGCAAACTTCTGATCCAGGAGGTCAGGAGTCTTGGGACGGGTGAAAAGTGCTGTGGCGGCAGGTTGGGGGGCTCAGGGCAGAGGGCACCCTGGCAGGCAGACGGAGGGGACGATGGAAGTTCCTTCCCCTCAGGCCCCCATCCAGGCTGCTTCTGAACAGTGCTTCAGGACAGCTCCAGCTGTCGGGGATGGAAAGGGAACTGGACCATTGACACATCCGGATTTCTCCTTCCATCCGAGTCTCTCTGTCTCTCACTGTCTCTGGCCATACCATCTGCCTGCAGCTGCCCTTCTGCCCAGAGCGGAAGTGCAGAGAGTGCAGTTGCGGCCAACGGGCAGGCTTTTTTGGTGCGCGTGGCTCCTGCACGCGCAGTAGCCCCGCCGCCACGCAGCTAGTTGAGCAGGGTCTGCCCGCTCGGCTTGGGGGGCAGGGGGAAATGAGGCAGCCTCTTCCAGCGTGCCACACGTAAACTGCACAGCTCAACCCGTGCACACTAACAGCGTCCACGTGCAAGGTTCCTACGATAAACTCCCCCTCCCAGACGTGCCACCAGGCACTGCAGCCCCACCTCTCTGTGCGGTGGTGTGGAGTTGGAGGCAGGCGACTTTCTTGCAGAACTCCGTGCATGTGAAAGTACAGCTTTGGCCCATGTGTGGACCTTGGATTGGGGCCTTTATCACCAACACCTAAAGCACAGGTGAAAATTAAGCGTACCTCCTCTTTCATCAAAAGCAGTTTGTAGTAGGACAACACTTTCATGGTTACTTATTCCATGGTTTCAAGATTACTACTTTAATAAATGAAGAACAGAATTACTGGGCATATTGCTAAACAGAGTGTAATAGGGAACATGGATTGAGTAAAGGGAAGTCATACCTCACTAATTATTGGAATTTGTGAGGGTGTAAATAAGCATGTGGATAAGGGGGAAATCGGTTGATATAGTATATCTGGATTTTCAGAACGCGTTTGATAAAGTCCCTCATGAGAGACCCTTGAAGAAATTAGGAGCCGCCCCGAGCTGTTTTCAGGAGGGGCGGGGTATAAACTGATAAAATCAAATAAAAATAAATTAAACTCATGGGGCAGGAGACGTGTCCTATTGTGGATCGGTAACCGGTTAAAGGATAAGAAACAAAAACTAAATGGTTGTTTTTCACAAGGGAGAAAGGTAAATAGCGGAGTGTCTCAAGGATCTGTACTGGGGCTGGTGTGTCCCAGGGTGGCTGCCTCCAGGTGCAAGTGCATGCAGGATCAGGGCCCAATCAACTACTTGCTTTAGGGAATTCTACTCCGTACTTTATTTACTCAAGCTCTGCAATTCCTCTCATACAGTCTCTCTCATCTCAGGCTCAAGCAGCTCGTCTGCTTGTTCATACACAACAGACTCTCTGCCTTTCCCAAACGAGGCAGCTCCTAGTTGCCTTTCATAACCCCTTGGCTTATCACACATCCCAGCTGCTCTCAGCAGTTCCTTTAGTCTCTCTCATGCCCCAAGGCTCCCAGCCCTATAAGGCCAGGTGCCCTAGCTCTGACCTTCTTGCAAGTGTTTTCCAGCCAATTCCCTTCTGGCTGCTGCCTCTTACAGCAGTTCCACACAGCACTGAGCTAGCCCCCAGGCTTAGCCCTCCCTTGGCTGGCCACAGCCACACCCAACTCAGCTGTGTCCCATTAGTCACGCTCCTGCCCAATTGGCACCTTTGTCGGCACAACTCCCGCGCATGCGGCAGTTGCGTTAAAGGGGGCGTAGCCCACTGTGGCTCTGTCCTGCCCCATGGTGTTGTTTAACGTATTCATTCATGATCTGGAAAGCGGAGTAAAGATGGTGATCAAATCTGTAAATGACACAAAGGTATTCAAGGTAGTTTGAAAAATAATAATAATACCAGACTGTGAAGAATTGCTGGAGGATCTTGCGAGACACGGTGACTGGGCATCTAAATGGCAGATGAAATTTAATGCGGACAAGTGCAAAGCGAGGGCCACAGGGAAAAATAATCTAAACTTTTATGTACACTCTGCTGGGTTCTAAATTAGGAGTTCCTATACAGGAAAAGGACCTTGGAGTCATTGTGGACAATACATTGAAACCCTCAGCTCTGTGTGGGGCAGCGGTCCAAAAAAGCAAAGAACGTTAGGGATTATTCATGAAGGGAGAATGAATAAAACTGAAAAAAAATCACAATGACTATAAATCTATGGTGCAACCACATCTTGAGTATCGCGTGCAGTTCTGGTTGCCCCATCTCAAATAAAGCTATAGGCCATTTTTACACAGCGTTGCCAGGTGAGGAGTGCGCGAGCGCGTTGGTGCATGCAGAGTGGGTGGGCAGGGCATGCACACAGTCGCGCTCACATCCCCACTCATGGAGCAATGTCTGTTGCTCCGTGCATGCGGGGGACTGGGGAATGCATGTTAGGCGGGAGGGTTCAGGCCCCCCCCTCACCGTGCATGCGCCGTGCCTTCATACGGACTGTGCCCACTCTGGAACACGCAGCTTTCCGTGTGTTCATGAGTGGGAAAGGCCTGTGTAAAAAGGGCCATAGAAGAATTAGAAAAAGGTACAGAGAATGGCAACAAAAATGATCAAGGGTATGGAAGAGTTCCCCTATGAAGAGAGGCTCGATAGGTTGGGGCTCTTCAGCTTGGAGAGGAGACGATAGAAGTTTACAAAAGCATGAGTGATGTGGAACAAGTCAACAGGGAGCGGTTATTTACCCTCTCAAATAGTCGTAGAACCAGGGGACACTCCATGAAACTAACCGGCAGCAGATTTAAAACAAATAAAGTATTTTTTCACTCATCGCACAATTCAGTTGTGGAATTTGTTGCCAGAAGATGTGGTCAAGGCCAGTTGTACGTACAGCTGGATTTAAAGGAGGACTGGATGAGTTTCTGGAGGATAGGTCCATTAGCAGCTATTAGCCAGGTAGGTTTTAGGAAACATAACCTCTTGGTATTGGGAGCTGGGAGTGAAAAACAGGGAAGGGATCGTCCCATCGTGACCTGTTGGGGACTTTCTCCAAGCAACCAGGATTGGCTCAGTTTGCTAGTAATAACGTTTTGCAAGTGTCAGCATCACGCCCATTGGAAATTGCCCTTATTTTGTTACTTTTCCACATAGAAAAGTCTTTATTTGACACGGAATCCTGCAAATGCTTCTCCACATGTAAGTCCACACAAGCAGTCAATCCCACTGAAATCAAAACCCAAGTGTAAAAAATACAGACACATTTGTACGCGAGATAAATTATTTTTATTTGTCCAGCTCTCAATTTAAATTCAGACCTTTAAAAACAGGTCCAAGGCACTTCAGAGAAATCATTTAAAAATAAACTTTCATTGACGGTGATCACTTAAAAACCAATCTAATCACCAACCATTGTTTGCCATGAACAAAAACTATTGTCTTGTCACTTAGATCTTCAGACACTCTCATTTGAATGCAACACACTGCTCAGCAGTTAAGATTTGTCGCCTTAACATATTTTTCATACAAACGTTTGCAGCGAGCTTTGCAAAGTACTTAAACACATTATACAGCAAAGGTGTAAACTTGGCCCTATTGAAATCAATGTGAATCTTGCCACCGAATTCAACGGGATCAGGACTGCACCCTAAAAATTGAAGGTTCAATACACACATGGTGGTTCGGAACATTTCTCTTGTTTCTGTAAGGGCAAAATAAACTTTCCATCTAGTTCTACGTTAAGATATGCATTCTCATCTGTTTGCACACAACTTCTATATTATATTATTATTATTATAAACATTTATATAGCGCCAGCCATGTGCCTGGCGTTGTACAGAACAGGGAAATATTAAATAGTAACTACACATTACGATACTATTCCCCTTTTTCTTCTCACAAGACACAGTAGGTGTTTTTAGATGGACGCTGGGGCAGCTGTCGCTAGAGTTGCTCTAGGGGTGCACCCCCGGGTCCGACCACATACAGCCTCACCTGGGTTGGCTTCAGACAGACCTGGCAGGTTCCCCAGCCAGGTCTACTCACATGGTGCCCCGCCCCCCCGCCATACCATAGAGTTGCAGGCAATCATCAGACACTAGGCTGGCGCGTGTAACACTGTGACATTGCCTGGGACAATGGCCGGCCCCACATCTGGCGGGGTTGCCTTTAGGAGAAAAGGCCACCTCAGGGTGGAGGAGGCAAGCGTGGCCAGCACTGGGGCAGCTGTCTGTCTAAAAGCACCCAGTAAAACAACAGAACTCTCGCATGGCCAGGAGTCATACTGTGAATCGCCCAACCTTTCACTTGGGAACAGTATTAACCACACAGGTAATCACTAGCATGCTAGTAACAGTGCCTGAAAGATAATTTGAATACTGCTTTCTAGCCAGACAATATCGGGGAACATGATGGGAGCTGGGGGAAAACAACCGGGACTGGATCCCCCATTGTGATCTGTTAAGTGCTTCTCCCAAGCCACCGTGATTGGCCACCGTCGGAGACAGGATGCTGGGCTAGATGGACCATTGGTCTGACCCAGTATGGCACTTATGTTCTTATGAGAAATAAAGCTTAATAAAAATAAAAGGAACAGGCATAGCAAACACCATCTCAGGAGTTTGACCGCTCATTCTGAACAAGTACATTACAAATGACATAACTGAATTAGGTATGAAAAACCCACAAGATTAAAATTCAACTCAGTCACTTTTTTGAGAACTTTATGTTTGATACCAGCCTACAGTGAAAAAGTTTTGAACTGGATGATGACTGCTAAAAGATACTCTCATGACCAGATAATAAAGTGTGTCCAGCTGAATGAGAAAATATTCTTCTGAAACGCCAAGCCACTTAAAGTATTAAGACAGGATACGATGAAAGAACAAAAGCAACAGTATCCAACTCTAAAAACAGCCTAATGCCTGATCATTTATTTAAGGAAACCTGCATTAGGTTGGCGGTGGGGTTGTTTAGAATCAAAATCATTGATTTATTTATTTTTAAACACAAACACACACACCATCCAAAGTAATAAGCCGTGTGTCATAAGGCAGTCTGTGCCACTGTACTTCAAAAGGCACATGTTTTTCCTTTAGTTTCAATACTTATGGGAGGATGGACTATCACCACTTGCCTGGATTGCAGCAGAAAACTCTGTTTAATGTCCGCTTGATGTTAAAACGTAAACACAAAACATAGCAACTATGAGTGGCCACCACAAGAGGCAGTTCTTGTCAACATTACAAATGACCCAAGTTTATTAGCTATCCACGTTTTGAAAACTAGCAAATAAAATGGTAATAGACCACGTTGATGCCCACTAAATTAAATAAATTTTTGTTGCCATTGCAATGTTTGAACGAAAGACATTCGTGTCTCAAGCAAATTAGACTGTTACTGGAACGTATAACTCGTCTGATCTACTTTCTAGATATATGGGTTAGAGAACAAATTTAGAAGCCTCCTGTGACTCGATTGCCAGGATATTTCAGAAAGCCGTTTTTTCCACTCTGTAGAAGGATGCTTTGAATTTTTCACACGCAGTCACCCCAAGTTATTACAGCACCATCAGTCTAAACCAGACAATGGAAACACTTTTGTTCAGAGGTAGACAGAGGACATGGTGGATGTTCCTATAAGCCGAGGAATGACAAGGAAGGGAGCAAAATTATTTAGGAGCAGGAAAACTGAGATTCCACACTTCCTTTGCAATGACTGAGTATAAAGAGTTGTAAATTATTATTTTTTTAAGCAACCTTTTAACATAGCTTAAGCTTCAGCTCATTAGAGCTTAAAAAAAACATAGCAGTCTCTACAGTATTTTTGGAATGTTGATTTCATAATATCCTCTATGACCTGAAGATTACAGACTCTCACGTGGATCTGTTTTACCAGGTTTAGTCACCGATTGCAACTCGGTAGAAACACAAGAGGTGATCAACTTCCTTCTGTGGGTCAGCATTGTTTCCAATACAAATCAAAGCTTCTAAATCACCAAATTGATTCCATTTTTTAAAGTCTCTGCATTGGTCAATTGACAGCACTTACTGGAAAGCCTCTAGGTTCCTTCCATTTCACGAGAGGCAAGTCCGGCTAGTGAAAAGCATTGATCATAAAATATTTAGGTTTAACCGAGCATTCAGTACGTTACAACATCAGTGGTGATAGCAAATAGATCGATCCCATTGCTTGGATACTAGGGAGGAGGCAGAGAGGTGTTCACAGAACCCTAAAGTAAAATCGTAAGTTACGATGTTCATTGGCAAAAAGAGGCCACAAACCCGAAAACACTTACTAACTACTGTCTAATCCCTTGGACTTCAATGGGACCATATGCTTGTAAGGATCTGGATCTTGGCATCTCACAAAATAATAGGGTGTTTTTAGACAAGCGTCTCCCCACCCGTCATGCATTTTGGGGCACCCAATGCAGCCTTGCAACACGCATGATGAGTGGGTAATGGGGTTGGGAGATGCTGGTCTAAAAACACCCTACGACCCCCAACCCCATGGTCACTGCAACGAACCTCACCAAACCAAACCATTAGAAGACAAATGAAGGCCACACTGATAAGGCCGCTGACTACCAGTATTATACTCCATCGAGACACTGGGAAAGCGAAGGAAGATTTGGCCAAAGTCATCATTTTGATTAAGTTAAAACTCGTAAAGGAAACGAAAAAGTTGAGCAATGAAGTGGGCCAACTGATGCATTAAACAAGTCAGAATAGTTGTCAGAACTCAAAAAGGTAGAATGACGACGAGGATAAACATAAATGCTAGACCGATCAGGAAAGTATCGATCAACAGAAGTTCTAATCCTTACCTGACAAATTTCCATTGAATACATATTTTGCCACATTCGGCAACACGGCACAGAGCTAGAAGAGCCGTTGGTGCACGTGGAACAATTCCTGCATTCAATTTGGTTTGCCTAAAAACTGTGCCTGACACGCCAGCAAGATGGCACGGCCAAGCAGAAAAATCTCATTTTAAACCAAACATCTAAGCCTGAAGGCAGAGGCAGAAAAAACAGAACCTACAGACAAACTGAAGAGCGATGGAACAAACAAAAAGACAGCCAGCTAAAGAGAACATTAGGTGCCAGAAGGACAAAACCCTAATTGAAATTGCAAACAGTGGGCCAGTCTAGTTCGGTAAATAAGCCCAAGGGCATACAAATAAAGCAAAAATTCTAAGTAACAGCATGTAAATTAAGCAGAAATAAATGAACGTGAACACTGAAACTAACATGTATGCTGGGCCATCAGTGTTTCACTGCTTAAAGCCTATATTGATTGCACTCCTGTGCGGTCACCACGAGGGGACCATCTATGCTTTCTACTTTGGGGAATGAGCACAGAGAGAATGGCTCATATTTGTAAGGGGATTATGTCTAACTTATGGGGATGGATTTTGTGCCCATTCAAACAGTAACACGGCAGGTATAAAAGCTTCCACGCATCAAGACAGACTCGCTGTTCTTGGGGTTTTTTCTAGCTGGGTGTTGATTGTGTGGCAGCTCACCTTCTGCCAGAGGCTGAAACCAGTGAAAGCAATACAACGTAATAACCAATCCGCTTAGACCCAGTAGCAAATGTTCTTCTAAAGGCCACCTTTGTGAAGCAAGATCATTTCTGAAGCCTTTTCATTCTCGGTCATCATCTTAGTTACTTCATGCCGGACAAGTCTCCCTATTATTCCCGGCCTCTTAATGTGACCCTGCGTAATTCAAGATGTATAGAACTCACCCAAAAGAAGGAGAGCAAGAGAAGATGAAAGAGAAGAGAAAAAGGAAAAGAAATACTGGATATTCATGAGTGGATCTGGCCGCCATCCAGTTGTTACAATACAAGTTATCCCTGTATAAATATATTATTGTATGAACAGATTTCACAGCTCAAAGGTCTGATCCTGCAGCTCTAAATCGTGTCCAACGTCCCGGTACTTAGCATGAGTAAAGGCGGTAGGATTGGACCCTGCAATCATTTGGAGGAAACGCCTCTTTTAAATCAAAGAGAGTTCTCAACGGTTCCAGTGCTTGGCGAGAGCCGGATGCTGCAGCTCATCATTCCATAATGCTTCTTCAGTGCAGCGTTACACATTTTACTCAATGTCTGCTTCAGTTTCAGGGGCTTTCTGCTTTAGCATTGGATCTTCCATTGGTATCCACTGGTTCTCGTAAGCTTTGTTTTTCTGTATTTTTGGGTGCGTCAGGGTTGTACCTGTACAGGTAACCATAAGGACGGAGATGATAAATCAAATATTCCAACTGATACATAGTCGTGGAGTCAGCATAGTGAAAGGAGATTGCCAGGTCAGAGCAGCACCCAGGGCCCTAAAAACAGAACAAAGAAACAAACCAAGATATTTAAAATAGTTGGTTTCACTTCCTTTACACTGTAGAGACAAATACATTATATACTATACACGTTGATAGTAAAGCCAAATAGGAGATACTTCACGCTTGATCAATAATTCACAAACATCAAAGTCTGAGGCTAATGGGAAAAACAGAATAATTAGACCCTTAGAATCAATTAGTTTGTCTGATCACTCCAGAGAAGTCTGCAAAAAATATTTGGTACTACTGGTTTTAGTCAGGGCCCCGAGGGAAACGCGGGTCTGCGAATCGCAGATTTCCCGCGGAATTCCCCTCCCCCCGCGGAATCTCCTGCCCCGCTTACCCCAGCGCAGAATTTCCAGCCTGCGCTGCGGGGACGCGGGGCAGGA
>QEPC01003143.1:5376176-5404324 GCA_003113815.1 Sphenodon punctatus | reverse complement strand
TTTTTTTGGGGGGTGGGAGTCAAGCACGCCCCAGCAGCTGGGGAGGGCAAGCCCCGGCAGCTGGGGAGGGGAGGCCCTGAGGGTTTACCAGTGCGGGGGGAGGAGGAGGCAAACCAAGCCCCCCCCCCATGGTAAATCGCGCCGAGGTGCAGAATTGGCCCCTGACTCCCGCGGAATTTTAAAAAAAATTCCGCGGAAGAATCAGGGCCCTGGTTTTAGTTACTTTCTGTGACAAATTTAGTAAGAAACAGACTTCGTTAAATGAAGACTAGGTTCAATTAAACAGTAGGCAAAAATTTCCACTGATCATGCTCTGGTGCTGAAAAACAAGCATTTCAAGAACCAGTAGGATAAAATGGTTAGGCTTTACTCTACATAAACGTAAAATATAAATAAATCATCCCAAATTCAACTTTGTTATTAGCCCACCACACACTTACTGGTCATGACAGTAGACTCAAGTGGTATGTTCAGCCCACCTGTTTCTGTTTAGTAGTTTGTTTTTTAAAACAGTTTTGCAGTTATAATAGTTTTTCTTAAAAAACAACAACAAAAAACCACAGGAAAATTCACTCACAAAACACACATAATATGAGTAAAGATTGTTATGCAGTTCTTGGTTTCCAAGCCCAACAAGAATAGAAATATAGTTAAGGTTTCCACAGTCATTACAAGCAGTCTAGTGAATGGCTTCTCTCCTTTACTGCTAAAACGAAAAACCTCTCTCTCCGCCATTACACAACTCAGAAGATTTTCAAGTACCTCTACAGAACCTTAATTCTTTCAGTCAAATATTAGTAAGATCAATATGGTAGCTACTCAGGCATCCACATAGGAGGACAGTCACTGAAGGTATGTGTAAGCCTAAAATGAAAAAAGGAAGCAGAAAGAGAAGAAACTCCATTACTGTGATAAAATATGATGTGCAAAACTCTACTGGACCCAAAGAGATTCTAAATGGTAAATCAGCAGAAATAAGCCAACAGTAAAACTACGGCGGGAAAAATGTAAATTAGGAAGACTAAGACTACCGTGAATAGAACACAGCCAAATATTAAACAAAGTCAAGAAAATAAGCAGAACAAAAACAAGCCTGCAAGAGAGAATCAGCGGGTTTTAGTAGACTACTACAGTAAAGGAAGCCAAAAAATAAGGATAATGCAGAGAAGCTAAATTGTTTATCTCAATTTTTACCTAAGATGATTTCGGAGAGTTACCTACAACAGAAGTGCTCGTTCCAGATAATACAACACAGTGGTTTCTAAACCCTTTTTTGCTGCAAGATCCCATATTTCAACATCAATATAAACTTGTGATCCCAGGTAACGCTTTACTCTTTGGGCTTCCACGGCTCTGTCCTTGACTGGTTCTCCTCCTACCTCTCTGACCGCTCCTTTACAGTCTCACTCCCTCCTCCTCCCTCCCCCTTTCGGTTGGGTCCCCCAAGGCTCTGTCCTTGGCCCTCTCCTCTTCTCTATTTACACCCTGTCCCTTGGCAAAATTATTGCTTCCCATGGATTCCAATATTATCTCTACGCTGATGACACCGAACTCTATCTTTCTACCCCCTCTCTCTCCTCTTCTGTCCATTCATGCCTCGTCAACTGCCTCTCTGATATCTCCGCCTGGATGTCCCGTCAACTCAAGCTCAACATGGTCAAGACCGAACTCCTCATTTTTCCTCCCTCCTCTTCCTCTTCCTCTCCCTCTAACCTGCATCGATGGAATCACCATCCATCCTGTTCTCCAAGCCCGTAGCTTGGGCTTCATCTTCGACACGCACCTCTCTTTTAAACCTTACATTGACTCTGTTGCCAAATCCTGCCGATACGCCCTCCATCACATTGCTCGGATCCGCCCCTTTCTCTCTACCTCCTCGGCCAAAACCCTTGTTCATGCCTCGGTTATCTCTCGCCTCGATTACTGCAACCTCCTCCTTTCTGGCCTCCCTCGCTCTCACCTGTCCACCCTTATCGCAATCCAAAACTCTGATGCCAAGGTCATTCACTCTGCCCGTCGCTTCAACCATGTGCAGCCTCTCCTCTTCTCNTCACTGGCTCCCCCTTCCTGAACGTATCCTGTTTAAACTCCTGGTTTTCACATTCAAATTGCTACATGACCAAGCTCCCCCTTACCTCTCGGACCTAATCTCCCTATGCACTCCTGCATGCGCTCTCCGATCTTCCTCTGTCCCCTCCCTCACTCTCCCTCGTTTCTCCTGCTCACCTAATCGCCTTCGACCATTCTCACTTGCTGCCCCCCATGCCTGGAACTCCCTCCCTACCCACATCTGCCTTGCTCCCTCCCTTCGCTCCTTCAAATCCCTCCTCAAGACCCACCTGTTCCTCGCTGCCTTTCCCAATTCCTGCTAGACGTTCCCATATACCTACTGTCTGCCCTCCTCTGCAGACTGCTGCAACCAACCTGATTGTAACCAAGCCAAGCACACGCACCCGAGTCTTCGCACCTGCTTGAATGTTTGTCTGTCTTCTCCCCTGTCTCTCCCACTGTCCCCTCGCCCTGTCTTCCCGCTCCTTGTCTTTTAGATTGTAAGCCACAGGCAGGGACCACGTCTATTTCTATGTTCTGTACAGCACCAGGTCACACGACTGGCACTATTTAAATGATTATAATAATAATAATAATAATAATAATAATAATAAAGTCACGGCGACAGGCTAGAGACAAACAAGCATTACCAAGATAGAAGGAATTTTCTAACCCTATTAAAATGTTAGACAAATAGAAACCTACTACTGTTACAATTTGGATTTTTTAAAAGCTTTTGACAAATCTCTTAAGGCAATATTTTGGAAATGGAAGGTAGAAAATAAAGCATAAAAGATAGAGAGCAGCACCAGATCTACCTGTTATGTACCGTTCCTATCAGAGTTCTATTTGTTACAGTTTTGTAAAGGGAGATAAAACACTTCCAATTACAAGAGCTTCCCCTTTTGATAAATTATTTTAGCAATATCCATTGCAGGATTTCTTTGTAAGCATTTGATAATGGTCACTGCTGGAGATTAGATAAACTATGGCTTGCAAGTGCCATACTAAATCCATTAGTCTCCGTTATAAATATGCAAACTGGAAAGAATCCAACACTGCTTTTCCAAGAGTGTTCCCCTGTTTTAGCACTGCATCCTAAATATTATCTCTGAGTACATTCCGCCAGCAGCCATTCAAATGTCTCTATGATGGAGACTGACCTGAGAATGCATGAACGTTACTGTGGAGCTTTTTCAAAGCATCAAAACACGATGAGATCACTGGTGGGCGAGTTACTTAAAAAGGGTGCTATTAACCAAGAATTCCGAAGAGGTTTCGTTACACATCAAAATGAATCTCACACACAGTCATGCAGACACATCTACATTCCAATTAGGAATTCAAACACTGAACAGCAAGCCAGGGAAGGATTGGTTAAGAATTCCTAATTTTTGTAACAATGTAAACATTTTAAATATTATTATTAAGAGAGGCAACTTGTCCAATTATCTACTTAAAACCTGCGTGTGAAAGTTCTCTCTGGGCGTACAGTATATTATACATTTTACACTTATACACCTTTAAACCCAAAGCACTTCAAATTACGCAATTTATCCATTTAAATAATGTTTTTATTTATATTTTATTTTAGTTCTCTTCCTGAAAAAAGGTCTGCTTTCATTGACTGTTAGCAGAACCACACAATCCAGAACGTAACCCTAGCTGGGGAGAGGTTGGAATAACTGAGTTTTTCTCTTCCCAACTGTATAGTAAACACTGCGATAGGACGAAGCAGGCTGGTTTGCTGCCGCCTAGATTAGCAGTTTTAGCTGGGAGCAGGTCAACCCTAGCCAATCATTTATACAGAGTGATTTTGGACACAAATTCAGTAAGAGTACCTCAAAAGTGCCTTTCAATAGCACAATGGCTCAATAATGACCGATGCATACCAACCTATCCAATCACCAAACACCAACTCCTGCAGTTCATGATTCCCGGAAATCTAGTCCGGCTAGGTTTGACTTCAGAGCTTGATTCAACATGGCTGCTGGTCAGATCTTCTAACCACATCAAGGGGCTGCACAGTGTTAAATAGCCTTTGTACATGAAAGGTGCTGAGAAACACCCTCCGTTTCTACCTACACAAAACAAGTTTTACTACTAAAAAGGTAGATATGAGTAATCACAATTGAGGGTAACAGATCTTGTTTCCACACCCAGCTAAAATATTCAGCAGCAAAGCTGGCAAAGATGGAGACGCAATTCTGACAAAATGAAATGGAAGTTAGTTAGAGAAACACTGCACTATGAATGTAACTCTCCGCTGTCTAGATATTAACACTGACTAGAAATACGCAGAGAAAGATAAAGATAACCAAACCAGGATGCGCGGAGCCATTTCACACATGTATAAGAAAGGCTGCCCTTTTCCAAATGGCACGGACACAGTCGGTGCCATTTTGGAAAGGGGCTGGACATGTGCAAAGGGCCTCTGCAGCTGCCTGCACAGAGGTATCCTGGCAGCGCGCCCTGGAACAAGGGCCACCCAGTCATGGAGATGGCCTGGCTGGCAGCGGAGACGGCAGCTCCTGGGCAGTCACCTCCACCCATGAACTGGTAAGTACACGCATGGCCCGGGGGCGGGATTCAAGACAGGTCCGGGAGTGGGGATGTTAGGGATGCGATCTCCATCACCATCCTTCGAGGCTGAGGGATGGGGGAGGTCGGGATTTTTCTGTTTCGGACCCCTGGTGGGTTTTTTGGTTCTCTGGTTCCCCTTCCCATTGAAATCAATGGGAAGAGAACTGAAACGGGAACTGAAAACCGAAACCTCCCACAAACCCTTGTGTCCCACCCCATGGATGTCCAGGTGGCAGCTGTGGCGAGGGGTGCATTTGCCAAATTACATCTAGTATGACGGTTATGGCCTTATATCGCAGACTGTGACCTTGCCACCATCATCCATGCCTTCATCACCTCGAGGCCTAATTACTCTAATGCGCTCTAAGGTCCGGAGGCTACCGCTAGTGCAGAATGCAGCGGCCCGGTGCTCTGTTCTCTGCACTGACTGCCTGTTACCTACTGGGCCGGATTCAAGGTGTTGGTGCTTGCTTATAAAGCCCTACACGGCCTGGGCCTCACCTACTTGCAGGACCGCCTCACCCTCCGGGTCCTGGAACAGCCATTATGGTCGGCCGGGGTGTGCCCTTTTGGAGGTCCCCCGTGTTTGGTGGGGGACCACACTGAAGAGGGCGTTCTCGGTCGTTGCGCCTCGATTGTGGAACTCCCTCCCGGCGGAGGCTCGTTTGGGCCGGGACCTTCTCTCCTTCAGGCAACAACGTAAAACCTGGTTGTTCCGCCAGGCGTTTGGTGAGGGAGACGGGTAGAGGAAGGGGTGGTGTTGGGGGGGGGAAAATGATTGCTTTGATTGCTTTTATTGATTTTAAAGTCTTCTTGTATATCTTATTCTGTGTTTTTATGCTGTATGCTGCCCTGAGCTGCCTTTGGCAGGAGGGGGCGGGATAGCAAATTTTGTAATAAATAAATACTAACCAGATTATCTAGTGTAAATTGTTCCCCCACTATACTGTTACTAGCCTTTTGCCAAATTTGTTTCTAAATGTGCCAAAACAAGTATCTCCATCTTTTCCATAGAAAGATCATCCCTTTGGTTAATAATTTGTTTGCATCTATAATAGAAAAACTGAATTCTACGATGGCTAAATTTGCAGTATTTGTTTAAAATAGTATCCAAAAAATGGCTCAGCCCTATATTCTCCAAGTATTCAATCATGCTCAAAAATCAATGTTGCAGCTAAGTGTTTTACATACAATGGAGGATTACTTTTGCAGCAAGAATAATGCCTTAAAAAAGCTGGATCAACTATTTTTATGCTTCAAAATACCACAAACAACAACATTTAAGGTAGGCTGTAGAAGACGTTTGGGTGGGTGCTGAAATTACATTTTTTGCTTTTAACTTCAGTCTCTCTGCTTTCCTTCCGACTTAGGTGACTGGAAAAACAGTACAAAATTACCCTCTATTTAAATGAGAGAATGGACACAAGACACCCATAATAAATGTGCCATTTTGTATTTTGTACATGCCCAGATGTCTTTTGGGCTGTTGAAAGATAGATAGGACTTTTTGAAAGCCACCATGGACAAAGTCTGGACTAAGTTGGGCCACTGAACAAGCATGCCGGCGGCTAAGCCGCCGAGGAAGGTGGGGAGACACATGAACGTGCAGCCAAGTATGGTTGACCCGATCCGGGCCAGGTCATGGTGCACCACACCCCATGTGATAGTATGCTTTAGCCTGATTGGGCAGACCTTAGTCTGGGCTGTGACAGAGATGTTCCGGGGTCACAACCCAGGCTAGCGGCCTGCCGTCACATTTGTTAACACCCAATGGCTCTATCCTCAAATCAACCTTAGGCACCTCTAAAAGAACAGCTTCCATTTTATTTCACCAGAACACTTTACTCATGGGAAGTTTAATAGTCCGTAACTGTTATTTTAAATATAAAATTAAAGTCACAGTTTCACAAATTTAATATATGTAATGGCCACACACTTTTAAAAACCTTACCTCTATGGCAGGGTAATAGTTATAATTCCAGTACCAAATATTTCTTGGTAGATATCCTCTAATTAAGTGATGTTCTGGCACAAAGGGATGAAAAGTTTCTTTACCACTTGTGTCCCTGGAATCTCCAGCTTCTACCTTAATATTTTCCATGCATTTTCCCAATGCTAGGTCTTCAATAGAGGAGCTATGAGTACATTGTCCATTTTTAAAAGCACTAGCAAATCTCTTCAGAGCTTCTTTACTCAGTACATATCCTGCACCTCCACTCATGTAGCCCTGCTTCACGTAAGGCTTAAACCTTCTGCCAAAGTAAATAGGCTGTTCAGGATTGTATTTTGAAAGGAGCCATCTCAAGTTGTCCAAGGCAACGTACGTGTCATCATCTGCCTTCATAAACCAATCGGCTTCATCAAAATAATGGTCATGTACATACTGGAACGCTTTTATAGTTTTCCAATATAGCTGGTCCCTTCCTTCTTTGGTTTCCAGTCCCACGGTCGGGAAGTCTTTATTCTCCTCAGAGCTCATAAATAGTATTCTATTGCAATGCTGCGCCCAAGTGGCCTTCACATGTTTGGCCTTTCTCTCTAGATTCTGAGGACCCGTCATCACCCAACAAAGGATCTTTACTTTCTGATAGAGTTCTTCAGCAATGTTTTTGTTCTCATCTAAAGCAAAAAAGAAAAGAAAAAAGTCCCAAAACAGCATCTGTAGGTTTAAATCTTAATAACAATGGACGAGTAAGTAACTAAAAATAAGTTCATCCATTTATTCATTGGAAAGGAAAACAAAAATGTGTTGCTAGCCATTAAGGAAAGTTCAGAGAAGGGGAGATGTATGTAGCGGACTATTTCCAAGATGAAATTCCTGTCCTGGGGTCACATCTCTTCTATTACGCTATGCACAAGAACAAGCCACGTAAAGCTCAATTTACATCAACTGAAATTTATTTGGTGACTAATGTTTATTTCTGTGCTCCCTCTGGTTAACGAAAGAGTTAAATTCAAGAATTGAAGAGTTTAGCAAATATGGTTATTTTTTAAAGACATTTCTATTTATTGTTAAAATAAAGGTAGAAAGTATATCAACTAGCTTTAGTCAAAAATATGAAAATCTTTCCTAGAAAAACGGTTTTGCAAATCCTAATTTTGAATGTAGGATTACAATAGTTTTAGAGAGAAACAGCAAGCGACTGACTGAAAAATAAGTGTGACTAGATGCACAAAGCAGACTCATTTGGCAGTAGCTTTGTAATTCTCCACACTAATATGCAATTAGTTCTGTACTGAAAAGCAACTGTTAAACGAGGGCAAGAAAGTTGGCGTCCAGAAAGTATACTAAAACGTTATTTAGCAACAGGAGTCAAGAAATAGGTTTTCTGAGGCTCCAAGACTAGAAGCGGGATCTCCAATATGCTGAAGCCAGTGCAGTTCTACTGACTTCACCAGAGCATTGCTGGCTCAAGGATGCTGCAATTAATAAATATTAATTTATCTAATAATGGTTATATGAGCTGTATCATGGCCTTTGAAAGGCCATGGTTCACTGAGCAACTATTAGTGCCTGCTTTTTCAGGGCATACCTGCCAACCTGCTGAGGAACCCCATGTTAAGAAACCACTGTTAGAATATACAAGAGTAGAAATATCAAACAAAAATAACCAAATACTGGGCAATGAAGGGAGGGGAAAAAGAAAAGTACCACGTTCTCTCTCCACCCTTCTAATTGCACAGCATTGCTTCCCCTTTCACGCCATAAAAGCACCAAAATACCTTTGTGCTGCCCAGCATCTGCACTGAAGTTCATTTGTCCTTCTAGCTGCTTACGTCCAGCGTCCTCCGAGTGCGAGCCATGAGGATCATTGTAAAGGATATGAGGCTGGGTGTCAGCTTGTTCTTCTAGCACGAGGCCAAACAGCAGGTAACAGAAGGAAAATCCAATGGCTGATCCAAAAGTGAAGGTTAGAAAATTCAGCAAGGTTTTAGAAGAGGCCATTTCCTGAAGGTAATAATGCTCTGCCAAGAAAGAGAAATGTAAATATTATTGACAGGCTGAATATAAAGGACTGTAACAGGGTGAGCTGATAACAGCCCTAGCTTCCCCATTATAAGGCCAGCTAGCCTCCAAGAGAGGGGAATTAAAAACAAAACAAAAAACTCACTCACTTTAACCTCCGACGTGGCCACAAGCAAAGGGATAAAATGAAGGGATAGTCAACTCTTCAAAACAAATGTGGTTGAAGCGGTCCTGCAGAGCGGCTTACGGTGATAATGGATTCCTCGGTTTACTTCCTACTTTATAGTCCCTTGCTCTCCCAGCTCACCTACTACTTTCTCCTTCCTGTGCGCCCATCTGTTATCTCTAACATACATGACACACACGGCATATCCGTATATGGTGTGAGTACTTTAAAGGTACATTGTATAGCCATATTTGATGTCTTTCAACTCATAAAGAAGAGATGCGTATAAATATGATGAAATAGTGTATGAAACCCCTATGGAATGAGAATAAATACAGTGAGCTCTGTAACAAGAATAAATAAATTTAAAAAAAACAGAAGGTGAGCCCGGGATGGCAGTTAACACAACAATGCAGGTGTTAAGAAATACAGGTGAGAGGCGTGCAGTACATGCCACCGACAAGTCTTTGAAAGGTGGGAAGAGCCATTACAAACCACTTAAGACAATCACAGACAAAGGAGAGAGTTTCAACCTGGAACTGATTGACTCTGCAACCTGTCAGCAAAGATTGAGCTCAGCCCTCAACCCTGGGGCTGAGAGACTGGACCTTTAAGCATGGACTACAGACTGACAAAGACTTTAGCTTAGAACTCACAAAGTAAGGTAGAGTTGCGCTATCTTTTTATTCCTTTATTATACTGCACTCTTGTATCCAATTTTGCACTAATCTTAAGTTTGATTTACAAATTAAAATTCTTTTGACTAAGCCTGGTGTGCTCGTGTGGTACTGACACTGAAGCGGCACATTTCTGTGCTCGGGGAAACTGTGAGGTAAGGGTGACAGAGAGGGTTAACTCTTTACAGGCTGGAGAGAACTGGTCCAGTAGGCACTGTAAGTGGGGAAACTGAGTCACAGCCAACCAGTCCAGAGTGGGGCTGAGAGGACCCAATCCCATCACAAACACTTCCCTGTTTATTTAAGAGAAACACAGATGCAACTTGCTTTGTATGCTCCTCACAGTGCATGCACAGTTGCTGCCTTTGGGCAGGAGGGGCGGGATATACGTTTCAAATAAATAAATAAATATATAAATAAAATATTTAGTATGTATTGAAGCCTATTCACTAGCCGGGGGTGGGGGGGTGTCCTGTACTCCCTGCTGCCCATTGGATCAGGGGAGTAGCAGGACAGCCCCATCTGCAGGGGGAGTGGAGCCCAAATCCTGCAGCTTGGGCTCAGTGCTGCAGGATGAAGTGGGGCTCCCCTCATCATTTGGTCAGCAGGCCATTGCAGTTTTAGGCATTTTGTCACCCTGGGTGAACCCAGTCCCATAAGAGAGGAAAATTAATAAAATTGACAAGGGGAAGAGGAGCCTGGTCAGCTTCACCAAGCGTCTGTTTAGTCCCCATAGGCTGGGCTCCTGGTCTAAGTAGCAAGAGGGAAACCGGGAACCCCATCTGCAGGGAGACAGGGAAACCCTTGAATGGGGCTCCCTACTGTCCTCTTGTCAGTTATTAGCTGGGTGCAGGGAGCCCAACAGCATTGAATTGCTGGATGAAGTTGATTGGGCTCTCTTTTCCCCTGGCCAATTTCACCAGGGACTCAATGTGGGCTGGGCTCTCGGTTGCTGGCCAGGGGAACAGGAAACTCATCCGGGGGGCTCCCTTTCCCCCTCTTGCTAGCCGTCAGGTAGGGCGCCAGCCTGCGCTGAATAGAGGCTTCAGTGAAGTTTGACTAGGAGAAGAAAAGCCTGCCCATTTCATTAAGCTTCTACAAACGGTGTGTTCAGCTAGGGTGGATGGAGCCCCCTGGTCTGTCTGCAGCAACTGAGCCCAAGCCTTAGGGCTAGGACTTGGGCTGCTTTCTCACGTAACCTGGGCGGGGTGGGGAAACTTCCATGAGGGCAATTGCGGCTTATGTCGTCATGGGAATTAGTGCACGTAGAAATAAGCTATTCTGCTTTTATACTATGAGAACATTCGCATATGACCGGGTCCCCCAAAGTAGCGTTTACAATCACGGGTGTTCTCGTGGTAAAGAAGCAGACTAGCACATTCCTACGTGGGCTATTTCCCATTAAAATACAGCCGTGATTTCCGTCATGGAAGTCCCCTCCCGACCCCCCAGGGTCGGCGGCTGTAGCGGAATATCGCAGCAGTAGCTATTTCCGGCGGAAACAGTGTTTCCGCAATTAGTGGAACGGCATGGCAGAGGCTTTCATTCCGCGGTTTAATTCCGCAGTTCCGCGGTTCCGCTTATTTAATTCCGCTACTTAGTGGAATCGTGGAAACATGACATTTTCGTTATTTCCGCAATTCCGCCAGCGCCACAAAATAGCGGTTCCCGCAATTTCCGCAATTTTTCCGCAATTTCGTGATTTGCAGAATTCCGGCGGAATTAACAGAATATCCGCAGAAAAGTCGCGGTGTGGCGCGGGCAATTCCAAAATGGCAGAATGGAATCGCGGCGCGGTAAAAGCTGCTGCCGCATCAGCCCTTGGTGCTGCTATTAGGCAGCTCAGCCAACTGCCTGGGGTGGTGCCCAGATCAAGAGGGTGGGGGAATCAGGGTTGTGGGAAACTGGAAAAAAAAATACTTTTACTGCTAGCATAAATAAGAATAAACCAGAATATATTTCTCATCTTCTTTGTTTGTTCCCTGATTTACTCAGGATCCCCTTCCTCCCTGTAACTAAGCTGTGCTCTGTAACTTGAATGTCTCTCCATCTGTTCCCCTCTCCTTCGTCTCCCCCTCCCTTGTGTCTTCCAGAACGTAAGCGCACTGGGGAAGAGAACCGTCTCTAATTAATGACTTGCACCACCAGGTACATTGCCGGTGTTCTATAAATACATCATAATAAAAATAATAATTTTGAAAGCGCATACTGGGGAGGGTGGGTTAGGACTTGTTATCTCCCCTACCCGGTTTATTGTTTTTATGCAAAATTGTATCCCGGGGCCCTGTTTTAAAACATTTAAATTGTTTTGATTGTTTTGATTGTTTTAAATTGTTTTATATTTGTTTATATATGTATTTTTATTATTGTTGGAAGCCACCCCGAGCTGTATTCAGGAGGGGCGGGGTATAAATTTAGTAAATAAATGAATAAATAAATACTTTTCAGAATTGTCTAAACCTAGATTTCTACTGAATACTCCCACAACAATCCCATGCAGCTCCTCTACCAAATTCCTAAGTGTGTCGCCTTTCCCTGGGTAATAAATTAATATCCCCATACAACAAGAGTAGCATTTAGAAATCTAGGCTCTAGCCCTTAAAAAGCGTTACGGCACATTCACACAAAGTATTTCCCCAGAGCCAGCAGTTCCCATTTTTTGCCTGACAGATGTCAGAATGACGACAACAAAAAAAATCATATCCAATATCATTCAAGCTTGTATTTGCAGCTAACATAATCCCACTTGGCTTCAGTAAATCTCTACACTTAATGCCATAAAATCACCAAAGGAAGCCTTTGAACACACATCTCTCTATTTCCTGGGGATAGCTCTGGGGTAGCTTTGTTACCCCAGGGTAACTATCTAGTGTAAACATTATTACTTCAGGGTAAATTAACCCACAATTTAAACGAGTTTCTTCATTGCAAGGAAAGTCCTATCTGGTCAAGCCGCTCCCGCGTGGTGTTTTTAATTAATTATTATTATGATTATTATTAGCAAGCATTTATATAGCGGCTGCAACATACCTGGCGCTTTACGAAGTATGTGATCACCTCGCAGTACCGGAGAGTAAAAATCTTGGATTCTTAACTCCTATTTTCTTGGATTCCTGGTCCACATGAACAAGCTCTTCAATACACTTACTTTGTCCTGAACTCCCTGTCAAAGGCAAGCATCATGCAAGTGCCCCTCCCTGCCTCGGAGCCACAAGAGTTACCAGCAGCGGATCGCCCGAGTGCAACCGAGACTCTAAGGCAAAGGCTTCCTCCCATCAGCAGGAGACGAGCAGTCCCTTCCCCCGCGAGTCTGTGCATCCTTGACCCAGCTGGCCGGTACCAACTCTCCCCCTGCCTCCCTCAACCTCCTCCCCAAACCCCGCTCCGCCCCCGGCTTCTCGCTCCCCTTGGCCCGGCTCCGCCTCTCTCAGGCACCCACTAGCCGCAAGGAGATGGAGGGGAAGCAGCCGCCGCTGCCTGAGCCTCGCCCCCCGCCGCCCCAGCGCGCACGGAGCTACAGGCAGCGCCGCCGGCCAGAGCCTCCTAGCGCCCCGCCCGCACTCGCTCCTTGGGCAGCAAGGAACAGCTGTGAGCCCGCCCCAGGGGGCTTTGGCCCCGCAGGACCGAGCGGAAGCGCCGCCCCGGCTGTAGGAGCGGCTCGTTGTGGGAGGCTCCTCTCGCCGCGCAGCGGGGGCCAGGAAACAAGGGCTGAAACTCGCTCCCGAAGCAGCCTCGAATTTCGAGAATCGAGAACCGCGAGCTTCTCTTCGGCTTCCTCGCAGCGCTGCTTCCCCCCCCCGACTGCCTGCTGCGCTTGCAACGTGCGCCCCAAAGGGCAGAAGGAAGCGCTGAAGGGGCGAGCGCCTGGGCCAGCCGGGCAGAGACGCTTGGCTTGTGTCTTCTTAGGGGAGTTGGAGTCCGGCTGGATTCCCAGCCTCCAGGGATTCCCCAGGGCAGCCAGGCAGGCGCAAGTTTGAAAGTTTGTTTTTTGTTTTTAAACGTCTCGTCCCGTAATCTCTGGCCGTGGATAACCATTTCATTCACTCTCCAATCTCCACCCTTCGCCGGGTGCCCGCTGCATTGTGGGGTATGGAGTCCCTGGGCTGTAAAGAGTTCCCTCCCGGGAGGGGAGAAACACCTACAAGGGGACTACAGCTCCCAGCGGGCCGTGCGTTTGGCATCTGCAAAGCCTGCCTCTGCAGGGGGCTGGTTGGCTAGGAGCTGCTGCCCCTCACGGGGCAAGGGGGCTTGTTGCTATTTGCCATGCTGCTGAGGGGGGCTCTGCAATCCCCTTGCAATTTCGGGGCGGAGATGAAGATAAATGGGGGTTGGAATAAGAGCTCTCCACAGCCCCCCTTTACAAATGCAATTCCAAACAGGAGGAAATTGGGGGGGGGGGGGGATTTGTTTGACAGCCCTTCAGTCTCCTCCCTTCCTTGTCATTGCAATGATAAGATCTTTGCAGCAAACAAACAAACAAAAAATTGGGAAATTGCTGGCATCATCATCCAGGTTCGCTGTCACATATTATTAAATGTATCAACATAAAGAAATGAAATAAGTTGTAGGCCGTACAAAGAAAAAAACAAAAGGAATGACCTAAGAGCAAACTAGGTGAGAATGAATTACCAGTGGTGAAAAGCAATGATAATTGTATCAGTACTGATGTAAAATAAATAATTCATGAAGAATTACTGGTTTGATCAATAAACAATAACATGATTTGACGCACTTATTTTACGTATTTGGGGGGGGATGCCCCCCCAAATACGTAAAATAAGTGCGTCAAATCATGTTATTGTTTATTGATCAAACCAGTAATTCTTCATGAAATTATTTATTTTACATCAGTACTGATACAATTAGACATTTTAGAACTTCTGTCATTCCACCCATTCCCTAGGTAAAATATTCCACTCCTTCAACAGGATGTGCTTTATGAAACAGCCGTGCCATTGTATATCATATTAAATAATGTGAAACATTTACACACTTTCATCAGGCAACCTTACCAAGGAATAGAGTAACTATATGCATTAAAAAAGTAATAATTATTTATTTTGTTGTTAAAAAGTTTTGAAAATGATTTCTTCAACAACATAACAGTGCACCAGGGGAGGGAACGGGGGGATTCGTATACACACACACACACCCCCTGCTATAGCCCCTTGAGGTTGCAATGTCAAAGGAGGTGCAACTGAGGGAGGGGTTAAAATAAATGATAATTATTACTCTTTTTTTGAATGTCCTGAGTGCCAGGGGAGCCCCTCCCAGCAGCTGCTCTCCCCTTCCCTTGACCGAGGGAATCCCTGGCAGCTGGGAAACCAGCAAGACTCCAAGAGTTGGAGAAAACTTTTCTCTGCGCACACTCTGCCCTGCAGAGAGAAAGACTAGCCCTACTCTTGGCTGTTCTCCCCTCCCCCACCCCGAGAGCCGGGCCAACGCACCAGGGTTTATTGGAGAGGCGGAGGAAAGTTTGCCAGCGGGTGAAAGCTCTAACTACACTAGCCGAGAGAGTAAACTGCCCCGCTCGCCTCCTCCTGATCGTGACGCTGTCCAGATTCTGCCACTGTCCCTGTCGGAGCTTCCCTCTGCCCTTTGGGGCGCAAGTTGCATGCACAGCAGGCAGGCAGCATTCTCGCCTTTGTCCGCGAGTTTCTCGAACGGTGATCGAGAACAGGTGGAGAGCTCCACTATGCTTCTCGATTCTAAAGAACGTTTTCGCGAGGATCTATGCACATCTCGTTTCAGCCAGGGGGCCGGAAGGGCTCATAGTGTCAGAAACCTGTGCCCGGGGGGAGAGGGTGGTCATAAAATAAACCTTGGCACCTTCCCAGAAACACTAGCCGGACTGTTCAAGAGAGCCCAGAGCCAGGCTTTTCCACTACCCAAATCAGGACTATAGTTCAGAAAAGCCCAGGCCTCTTGCCAGCAGTGGTGTAATTTGGGGCTAAAATTTGTCAGGGATTCTGTTTTCAGTTGTTTTTTTGGCTGTTCTAGTGGGGTGTAATGGTGTGTGTGTGTGAGATGGGGGTTGTGGGTAGGGGGAATCAGAGGTGAGAGGAAGGGGCTGGAGGGAGTGTCCTCCTGGCCCCCTGTGAGAGGGTGGTACAGGCATGGGGGAAGAGAGTGGGAGGGAGTGTCCTGGTCCCCCTGTGAGAAGGGGGTACAGGCAAGGAAGGGAGGGGTGGGAGTGCCTTGCCCCCCCTGTGAGAGGGGGGGTACAGGCATGGGAGAAGGAGGTGGGAGGGAATGTCCTGGCCTCCCAGTGAGAGGTGGCTATGTGCACGGGAGAAAGGTGTAAGAAGATTTTGTGAGGGGATAGGTGTGGGGTTTGGGGTAGGGCTGTGGAGAGGTTTGAGTGTGGGGAACTGGGAGGTTTTATCAGCTGAGTTTGGTCAGAGTTGTGGCAGGGTTGGGGATTTTTAGGATATTTTTTGTATGTGTTTTAATATTTTTAATGTTGTGGGCCACCCCGAGCCAGTTAGGAAAGGTGGCATATAAATTTAAATAAAAATAGTATTAGC
The DNA here is from genome assembly GCA_003113815.1 of Sphenodon punctatus. Taxonomy (NCBI): domain Eukaryota; kingdom Metazoa; phylum Chordata; class Lepidosauria; order Sphenodontia; family Sphenodontidae; genus Sphenodon; species Sphenodon punctatus. Next base: position 5,388,355 of record QEPC01003143.1, on the reverse strand, counting down.
TTTACATCTTCTGAATAATTGAGAAGATGATACTCCTGTAGCTGAGTGTGGAATAGTCCTGTAAGCAAATAAAGTTTCACATATGGCTTCTTTAAGAACATAAGTAGTGCATACTGGGTCAGACCAACGGTCAAGCCCAACATCCTGTCTCCAACAGTGGCCACGCTCTGTCACTTCGGTGAATAACTCAATCGGGTCACAATGGGCAATCCATTCCTTGTTGTCCACTCCCACCTCCCAACAGTAAGGGTGTTTTTAAATGAGCGCAGCGGGAGGGGGTTCCGAGGCTGCTGAGTGCCCCACAGCTGTGGGGCGCCCATGCACGCAATGGACATGGGGAGCACTTCAAACAAGCAGGCCCCAGCACGTCTGCCCCGTCCACAGAGGTGGCCACCTTAGCCTGCACGGGGCACTCCGGATGTTTTCAGGCGTGCTCCGTGCGTGGCCAGGGCGTGGGTCACGGGAGCGCCCCTCCCCGCACATCACTGTCACTTGATCAGTCAGATGTGTTGATGGGGGGGGGGGGCATGCGTGGACACGTCTCGTTTATAAATACCGTAAGAAGTTAAATCCCCTAAACCTACTTGGCTAATAGATGTTAATGGACTTACTCTTCAAGAACTTATTGAATCCTTTTTTAAACCCTATTGGCCTTGACCACATCACCTGGCAACAAGTTCCACAAGTTAATTGTGTGTTGAGTAAATACTATAGTACTTTGTTTAACTACCAGTTAGTTTCATGGAGCGCCCCTTAGTTCTATTACTATTTGAGAGGGTAAATAACCGCTCCCTATTTACTCGTTCCACTCCACTCATGATTTTATAAGCTTCTATTATAGCCCCTGTCAGTTGTCTCTTCTCCAAGCTGAAGGAGCCCTAACCTATCAAACCTCTCTTCGTACAAGAGCTGTTTCATACCCTTTATAATTTTTGTTGCCCTTCTCTGTACCTTTTCTAGTTCTACTATGTCTTTTTTGAGATGGGGCGACCAGAACTGCACACAATATTCAAGGTGCGGTCGCACCATAGATTTGTATAGAGGCATTGTGATCGTTTCAGTTTTATTCTCGATCCCTTTCCAAATATTTCCTAACATCCTGTTTTCTCTTTTGGCTGTTGCTGCATATTGAGCTAAGGATTTCAATGTATTGTTTACAATGGGTGTTAACACAAGTGACAATGAACCGCCACCATCACAACTCGATCCGGACCAGGAAGCTGCTGGCAACCCGGTCAGGATCGGGTTCGGCCATGGAACAAACGTTCACACGGGGGGGGGAGGGGGGGGAGGGAGCTGCACAAATGTCCAGCCAGCTGGTGCCACCCCTGCGTTGCGCCCAGTGCCACGACAGACAGCCAGGGCGGATCCAATTCAGACTGGGCCACAGCGAGCTATAACAAATGTTATGGCCCACTATAGCTTGCTCTGGCGTGATTGGGCAGATGGTAGCCTGGGTTGTGACCCCCAGAAGTTTTGGGGATCACGGCCTGGGCTAGTCGCTTATGCACCCGGGCGAACATCTGGAAGGGCTCCAACAAACACAAACATGATGGTGGTCTGTGGACCAAAATGGGAGACAGCAGGTCTAAGCAGGCCACCTTCACATTTGTTAACGCCCACTGATTCCAAGATCGTTTTCCAGAGTGGTAACACCTAATTTAGAACCCAGCGTTGTGTACATATAGTTTGGATTGTTTTCCCCTATGTGCATCACTTTTGCACTTGTCAACATTAAATTTCATCTGTCATTCAGATGCCCGGTCACCCAGTCTCACAAGATCCTCCTGCAATTCAGTATAATCTACTCAGGTTTTAACTACCTTGAATAACTTTGTGTCAACTGCAAATTTGATCACCTCACTTTTGACTCCCTTTTCCAGATCATGAATAAATGTATTAAACGATATCAGTCCCACTACAGATCACAGTTGGTCTGTGTTTGTAGCCCCAGGGAGCCACGCTAGGGGGGGTGGGGAAGGCAGTGATTACTCTGTACTTGTACCCATTGCTCCTGAAAGGAAGGTCCTTTATTTAGGGTTTCCATAAATGCAAATCTTTAGAGGGTATTTATGAGATATACATACATTCCAATGAGGTCTTGCAACCTGTATATCTCATAAGTGTCCTCTAAACATTTGCATATATTGCAACCCTACCTTTATTTGGTCACCCCACAGGCCTGCCCAGGAAGGGAGGTACCACACAGGGCATGTGTGTGTGCATGTGATAAGGCAAAAAGTGAGAAAATGCTCTGACACTGTCTGTAATAGGGCATCAGGCACTGGGGATCCTGATCTTGGGCTGCCCCCTGTGCTCTACCCTAGCAGCTGTGCATAGGTAGCAATGCATTTCATTGGAGGCCCAGGACAAAGCAGGCTACAGGTCAGGTGGAGCTCGGCCCTAGCCCTGGAACCCTGAGGTCTGGGAAGAGAAATTTTCTGGAAATCTGTTTGTCTTTTTTCTTTATTGGGATTGATACTGATTACATTGGGGTGTTTTTACACACACATTTCTCCTGCATGTTTGCTGTTACATCCTGAACTTTCTGTGTGTCTAAATCACTCACCCAGATCTTAAACATCTGGATCTTTGAATTTCTGTGTAGAAATTCTCCCAGAACTTTTGTGTGTAAAAAGGTTCTCCTGCTAAACGGCTTTTCTCCAGGCAGCTGTGGTCACTTGGTTTCCATGGCAGCCCCTCACGTCTACAGCTGTGGATACTTTAGGCTGCCTTAGGACAGTGTGTGTGAGAAGAATGCATCCGGAACTTACTTGTGGACTTGTAAACCCAGAAGATTGAAAGACCAGCACTTTAAAGGTGTGTGTAAAAATGCCTATTGAGAGTGCTATACTACATCTGCTGTACCTTTAGGCTATCATCTCTTTTTGTTTGTCTGCTCTAATCAACTGTCATGCTCAATTTGTATAAAACAATTGATTATTTACGGTTCTGGTATGGACATCCAGTCCGGTAAAAGTAGTAATATCATGCAGATTTTAAAAAGCTTGACTCCAAAGCATGCAGACATTCACCAACAGAAGTTGGTTCAATAAAACAGAATAGGCTTGAACAAGACCTGCACTAACTAAACTGATCTGATGATAATCTGAAGACATATCTAAGGCTGTGAAGACAGCAGCCTCTGTCAAAGTAAAGTACAATTTTATTTCTGTTCAATGGGGAATGACATTTGACAATGTTAGAATTCAGATCTCTCAAGTCTATATACATGGATGGTTCCATCTGGTTTCCGGGCAAGGACAATAGGGCAAACCCACTTTGATGTGTCAACAGGTTGAATGTTATTGGTTTCGCAAACTTTTGAGATCTCCTCCCTGAGTGGGCACTGTCCCTCCTGTAGCCAGGCAGCCCCATGCAAGCCTCCCCTCCCCCCAAATTGGGTCCTCTCTTCTAGAGTTACCATTAAGCCCTATTCCCCAAAATCTCAGTCTCTCCAGGAAGTGCCCTTCCTGGATCCTGCCTCTCATTTCTGCGGTGCTATGGGTACCTTCCTCACTTTATGTTGTGCAGGCACTAAATTTGCTTTTAGTTGGATTTTAGTTTTAAATGTTTTGCAATGCCAGGAGTGTCAGCATGTGGCTATGCTACATGCCTGAGTAAGGACCCTGTGTGGCCCAACAACTTGCTTATTTCCACCAACAACAGTTGGTCCAATAAATGATATAATTCAAAGCACTTTGTCTTTCTGTCACTTGGGACCAACACAGCAACCACACTCTGTCTTTCAAAAACATCTGAAAATTCAGCAATGATAGCAGCATACAGCCTATCAGTCATTTGTAAGACATGTTCTGCACTGTTGGGGTCCAGTATTATCTGAAGATCTTGCTGATGTTTCCATCCCAGTATCAAAACTCGCAACATACACTTTCCTTTGGGCTGCGTAGCCTTTATAATCTAGACTGGCAATAAAATCTGTCCCATGGTCTTGGACAGATCATTATCGCCTCCAGACCGACACATGTCTGCCTCCGGAGAGGTGCAGAACCAGTTCAGTTGGTCCGCCCCCGGAGACTTATGGAACCAGAAAGTTTGTGGAATGCTCTAGGGGAATTTCCTCCCGACTTCAATGACCGTTTGCTCGATGACCTTGTTGCTCTCAGGAACAGCTTGTTGACTGAGGCCATTGACCAAACAGCTCCCAGACGTCTGCTTCCGGACTGCCAATGACGCAGGTCCCCTTGGTTTACTGAGGATCTGCGCTGGATGAAGCAGGAAGGATGGCGGTTGGAGCGACTGTAGCGCCCCACTTGTGCTGAAGCCGACCGATTGCAGCATAAAGCTAGTTTAAACGCTTATGTTGCAAATTAGATCCGTGCCCATCCTGGCTGGTTAAGGTCTTCCAGAAGACATTAGGAACGTTGCTGGTGGGGGCTGTCAGTGCCTCCCTTAGGGAGGGCAGAGTACTGAGCCGCCTCAAAGAGGCGGTAATGTGGCCTTTGCTCGAGAAACCATCTCTTGATGTTGACTCCCCATCCAGTTATCGGACAGTCTCTAACCTTCCCTTTTTAGGTAAGGTTATTGAGTGGGTGGTGGCTCAGCAGCTTCAGGGACATCTGGACTGGGTCGGTTTTCTTGATCCCTCACAATCTGGTTTTTGTCCTGGGTTTGGCATGGAGACTGCGCTTGTGGCTTGGGTTGATGACCTATGCCATGAATTAGATCAGTGCAGATCGTCTCTTTTAATTTGACTGGATCTGTCGGCTGCATTTGATACCATTGACCACGGATGTTGGTGGCTCAGCTGCGGGACCGGGCTGGGTGGAATTGTTTTTGAATGGTTCTGCTCATTCCTGGCTGGGAGAACTCAGCGTGTGGTCCTTGGAGAATGTACTTCATCTCTCCGGGACCTCACGTGTGGAATCCCACACAGTTCTATTCTGTCCCCCCTTCTGTTCAACATGTATCCGCAGCCTTTGGGCGAGGTCGTGAGAGAGTTCGGCGTGCGTTGTCATCAGTACGTCAATGATACACAGCTTTACCTCTTTTTCTGCAGACCCAGAGCTGGCAGTCTTGGTGCTTACCCAGTGCCTGGCCACTGTGGGGGACTGGATGAGGGCGAGTCGTCTGAAGTTGAATCCTGACAAGACGGAGGTGATGTTGGTGGGTAAGGCTGGGGGTGGTGGTGGCTCCCATCATTGACGCGGTTTGCCTGCCTTTGGCCACACAGGTCCGGAGCCTGGGGGTGATCCTCAACCCGCAGCTCCACCTGGTGGAGGCGGTGGCGAGGGGAGCATTTTGCCAATGAGATCTGGTACGACAGCTACAGCTGTATGTCTCAGACTCGGATCTGGCCACCATCATCCATGCATTTATTACTTCTAGACTGGACTACTGTGATGCACTCTATGTGGGGCTGCCCTTGGGGAAGGTCCAGAGGTTGCAGCTGGTGCAGAATGCGGTGAGCTGTCTCCTAACGGGGACGGGTCACCGAAAGCACATTACACCGGTGCTCCGTGCTCTGCACTGGCTGCCTATTGTCTTCCAGGCCCAATTCAAGGTGTTGGTAATGACTCATAAAGCCCTAAATGGCCTGGGCCCTGCTTACCTGTGGGACTACCTCAGGCCCCAGGTCATATCGCGGCCCCTGCGGTGGGCCGGGGACGCCTGACTCAAAGTCCCCCGGGTTTCCCAGGTGGCGACGATGGGGAGGGTGTTCTCGGTGGCTGCTCCTAGGCTGTGGAACTCCCTCCCGACGGAGGCCTGCCTGGCCCCGTACCTCCCCTCTTTCCGAGGACGGTGTAAGACCTGACCGTTCCGCCGGGCCTTTGGAGAGGGAGATGCGTAGGGTGGGATGGGAGAGGGGGGTCTGCCCTTTTAGGATATTTTTAGTATTTTAATAATTTTAAATTGTCATTGATGTGTATTTAACGTGTATTTAATGTGTATTTTATTGTTGTATTTATTATTATCTGTGTTGTGAGCTGCCCCGCGCTGGTCTGTGAGTAGGAGGGTGTGCGGAGTACAAGAAACACGAATAAATAAATAAATAAATTAAATTAAATATCCCTTGATGGGGATAGAGAAACCCCCATATCCTCCTGGGTATATGTCTGGAGGATGTAACTCAGGATTCAGCCTGGTAAAGAGCACATTGTAGAGTTAATCAGGGATTATGGTGTAAGGTGAACCTGAATCAGCTAGCATTCTCAGCTCATGGCCACCCATTTGCATTGTATAGTGTGGAGAAGCATGATGATCTCCCGTCACATTTAAAACATTGTTAAAAGTGGTTCATCCTCATCATTATCTGGGAGAGCTTCTGCCACAACATTGACAGTGGACTTACAGACTTTGGCAAAATTATCTTTTGGGTTGCACTTGTGGCAAGATACTTTCCTTGCTGGACACCTCTGAAAACTAGCTTTGTGGCTGGAGTCACCACAGCGCTAGCACTGGTAGCTCTTTTGCAGCTGGGTTGGCAATGGCTTTGGAGATGTTAGCTTGGAGGTTGTGCATAGTGGCCAGAGGCATAGTTAGGGATGGGAATTTCAGATTCGTATAGAACCGAATCTACCTGGAAATGGCTGATTTGGTTCCATCAAAAAATTTGGATCTTTTTCAGTTTTGGATGATTTGGATCTTTAACATTGATTTTTTGATTCGGATTTTTTGCATTGCAGTTTGTTCTCATTTAAAAATGCATGCAAAAAATCCAAATCCAAATCGAGATTCACAGTTCCTAAAGAACCGAATCTGAATAATCCTAACCTGAAATTCCCCCTGGAGTCCCACCCCTAGCCATCATAGGGACAGGAGGGATATTTGTCCCAGGGCCCAACTAGGGATGTGCGAACAGAACCGAGTTCAGAAATTCGGTTTGGTTTGGTTCAAAAATCGAGTTCGGTTTGGAAGTTCGGTTCGGTCCGGTCAAAATCCGAACTGAGTTTGTACGTTCAAAACTGGTGTTTTAAGCTGTTTTTGGCCTTCCGACCTGGTTTGGATTGGACCAACCGGTTCGGTTGAATTCGAGTTCAGTTCGGAAGTTTGGTTCAGTCGACCGAACTAGTCGGGTTCGGTCCGAACTCTGAACTTCCGAACCGCAATTGCACATCCCTAGGCTCAACCTGGGGGAGGGGGATTGGACCCAAACTGGGGGGCAGGGGCACAATTCCTGTCCTGTTAAGGTGTAGCCAGGTGGAAACTGAGTTGAGCAGGAGTGAAAGCACCTGCAGTGTATAGCATGCACGGTGGTGGGGGACGCACTGAGCAAGCAGCACAGGATGGAGCAAGCACCAGTAGCAGCAGCAACACAAGGCAGGCAATGCAGCCGCAGCATCCAGGGCTCAGGTGCAGCATGCAGAGGGAGATAGAGGCACTGGGGAAAGAGTGGGATGGGAGAGGATGGTGATGTGTGTGGGGGGGTATTTCTTGCATCTTATCAATCGCCTTCTGAAAATCCAGATACACTATATTGACTGGCTCACTCTTATCCACCTGCTTATTTACACCCTCAAAAAATTCCAATAGGTGAGACATGACTTCCCTTTGCTAAATTGATGATGACCCTTCCCTATTTCGCCGTGTTTATCAATATGCCCAGTAATTCTGTTTTCACAACCACTTCCACCAGTTTGCCCAGCACCGACATCAGGGACCGACATCCGTCTGTAGTTTTCAGGATAGCTCTGGAGCCCTTTTTAAATACTGGCATTACATTCGCTGCCCTCCGATCCTCAGGTATAATGGCAAACCTTATTGATAGGTTACAAATGACCAATAGTAGGTCTGCGATTTCATACTTGAGTTCCTTCCTTCACCCTCTGGGGTGAATACCATCTGGTCCTGGGGTGAATTACCTGATGATTTGATACTATTAGTATTTAGCGTGTCCGTTTGCTCTAGAACCTCTTTCATAGTCACGTTGATTTGTGACAGTTTCACCTGCAAAAAATAGTTCCGGCACAGGTATCTCCCCAACATCCTCTGCAGTGAAGACCAATGCATAGAATCATAAGAGTTGGAAGGGACCTCAAAGGTCATCTCGCCCAACTCTCTGCTCAATACAGGAAATCCCCGACAGATGGCCATCCAACCTCTGTTCGAAAACTGCCAGTGAAGGAGAGCCCACCCCCACCCTAGACAATTTGGGTGAAAACAGACATGATGCTAACCACCCTTCGTGGCCATTAATGCATGTTTCAGGGCTGCATAGGGCACCAATACAGTCCTGCAACATGCATCAATAACCACCAAGGGTGGTTAAAGGGTGGTTAGCGCCATGTCTGTTTTCACCCTTTGTTTCACTGTCGAACAGCTCTTACCTGTAAGGAGATGGAGGCTGCGGGGGAAGCGCAGGGCGCAACAAAGAAGAGAGAGGAGGCAGCGAGACCCTCAAGGTTTAGGACAAGCCCCCTTGAGAGGCCACAACAGCACCACACCAGAGCCCCCAATGCAGGGGCAAGGCACAGAGCCTAGGGGCAAGGACAAACCGCGGGGAGAGCGGAAGCAGGGAGAACTGACAGCCACGCCGCCAGCTGATCCAGGGGGCATGGCTACAGCGCCGCGACGCTCAGCGCGGCTTCGGGAGTGAGGGGGCGGGGCCAGCCTTATATAAGGAAGCCAGAAAGAACACAGCGCTGCCGGAGAACAGCAGCGCTGTGAGACTGGCCCCGAGCGATTCAAGGAAATTAGAGCAAAGAGTGAAGTCGAGTGAAAGAGAGTGTCAGTGTGAGTGAGAGTGGTCGAGGCGAAAGCAAGAGGGAAAGGTACGGTGAGTGTGGTGTCAGGGGTGGTTGAGGGAACTGGGCGCGTGGGGCACTCCCCTTCCTAGCCTCGGTCTGGGCCCCGCCCCGCCCCTGTACTGTGTGTGGAGATTCCTGCCTGCCCTTCATTCCTGGTCCTGCTCCCCCTGTTGTCCCTCACTACCATCACAACCCCTTGAACCCCCATCCTGTCTGTGTCACGGTGTATGCAGAGCAACTGGTGTATGCAAGGGAGCCCGAAAGAAGGGGCTCCACTCGAGGTTGCGTTCCCCTACCCCAATGATGAAAGGGCCCTGCTTCTGACGAAGTCTTACAGGCCACCCAATATCCTGAGGGGTTTATTTTCCCAGAGTACTCCTGTGGGGCCCACCGATTGTGAAGAGAGTCTGTGTACAGTGTGTGACGCTTGGCGATATCCGTGGAACCCTTTCCTTGATTCCCTGTCCCCCCTAACATTACCGTTAGGACGTTCTTCTCAATGTTTAACCATAATCTGCTTTCTTGTAATTTGAGCCCATTATTTCTAGTCTTGCCTCCAGGGGCAAGAGAGAACTAGTCTTTGCCATCCTCTCTGTGACAGCCCTTTAGGTAGTGGAAGATGGCTATCCGGTCTCCCCTTAGTCTTCACTTCTCTAGGCTAAACATACCCAGCTCCTTCAACCTTCCCTCATAGGACCTGGTTTCCAGACCACCTGGTCATCTTTGTCGCCCTCTTCTGAATCCGTTACAATTTGTCAGTGTCCTTCTTAAAGTGGGGTTCCCAGAAGTGGACACACTACTCCAGATGAAATTCATTCAGCTTCTCTGCAATGTCCTTATCCTCTCTGAGCACCGCTTTCACCCCCTGGTCATCTAATGACCCAACTGACTCTCCGGGCTTGTTGCTTCTGATGTACTTGAAAAAAGTTTTTATTATTAGGTTTTGCATCTTTGGCAAGTTGCTCTTCAAATTCCCTCCTGGACTGCTTTGTTAATGTTTTACATCTAAGTTGACAGTACTTATGGAATTTCCTATTTTCTTCATTGGGACAATCTTTCCGTTTTAAAAAGGACTCCTTTGGGGCTGTAATAGCCTTTTTCACCACACCGTTAGCCATGCAGACAGACCTTTGGTCCACTTGCTACCTTTTCTCTTTTTTTGGTGGTATACATTTAATTTGGGCTCCCTGGGACTTACAAGCACAGACCAACAACTGTGTCTGTTTTAAACAAGCCAAACTCTACTTCGGAAAGGAGAGCAGTGTGAAGAGTCAGATAAAGTACCTGGGAGCATAAAACAAGTCAGTTTAAAATAGTGTGATGGTTCAGTCTGAATCCTTCTCTGTGCTATTCCACCCCGCACCCCACTCCAGCTCAACAGGGAGAAGGGACCAGGCCAAGATGAAGCCAGCTCTCTCAGAGCTGCAATTCCAACTGCCCTCCTCAATTTAAATCTACTGACAACTCCCTCTAGCTACTTGGGTATCCGGGGTTACAAGGGCTCCCCCTCTCTCCCAGCCGGACTGATAGCCTGGGTCATCATTCTCCTCCATGAGAATGCTCAGGTAATGGGTGCTTTTAGATGGAGAGGCTTCTCTGGTGATGGCTGCGCCAGTCCCAGGTGGGCGGCCCGCCAGATGTGGAATCAGAGTACCCTCCGTGCGGTGCTCCGGAACATCTGGGAGCACTGCCTGAGGAGCAGGCCAGCCAAACTCAGGGCACCAGTCTGAGGCAGATCTGTGGTCAATCTGCTCAGCGGACCCACACTGCAGCTTTGCTTACGGCTGGCCGTTGCCCCCGGGCAATGCCATAGCGCTGCGTGCGACAGTCTAGAGCATCAGGTGATCTGCCCACAGCTCTGTGGTGCGTGTGTGTGTGTGTGCTACATGGGTGGACCACAGGCCTGGAACCCTACTGGGTCTATTTAAACCCAACCCAGGCGGGGCTGCATGCACGGGTGGCCAGACCCATGTCCGTCTAAAAGTACCCAATGTGGAGCCACGCTTAAGAAGAGGCCTCCAAGCTCCACTCGGGGGCCATGCGGCTCTGTGTTTAGTGCTACTGCAACAGAATCCTATTTCTATCACTACAGGGAAAAACAGACATGTGGTTGGTGTGGTGGCTTCTCAGCCCAACCCGGGGCAGGAAACCGCAGCCTACACGGCCTGTGTCGGGGCACCAAACAAACATGCCCATGGCCAGAAACCCATCCCGCCACCCAGCCCGGGTAGGGTGGGGAGCTAAACAAACATGGGTGGCCCAGGCCCTGCTCCCAGTCCCCCCGCTCCCTGCCAGGACAGACAGCCATGGCACTCAACCTATGGCAGGGAAGAGCGTTAACCCGCTTTGGCCAGCATGGGCAGCCCTTAGCCCGGGATGTGACCTCATAGGTTTTCCAAGGACACAGTCCGGGCTAGCCACCGACCTGCCCCAGAGCAGTCCTGGGCTAACATCTGGCGGTGCCTAAACAGAGATGCCAGTGGGTCCCGGGCCACCGTCACGTCTGTTTTTACCCTAGGCGAGCTACAAGGAGGCTGGACTGGCATGAAGTGGCACAAGGACAGGGTGATGACAGACCCTCTGTATTGACAACCATAAGGAGCCATTAGACTGCCTCGCACCCAGATGCCCACCCATATGTAAACTATGTAATAGAGCAGGAGAGGGGCTATTTATTATCACACAAATACAAGACCAAAATGTTCAAACACAAAACAGGAAGCTATGGATGGTTAATGGAACTAAAACTGGTATTTCTATATATGACCTCACTCTCCCAAGACCCCACTGAAAGTCAAATAATAAAAAGGTAAAACAGTCTTACCTTTATGACATTTCTATTTGTATTCTGAATTCAAATTCAAATTCAAATTTTATTCGGCACTGACTTCCGTCATGGCCAGACAAATACACACATACAAACAAAATAACATACACTATAAACATATAGCACACAAATTCTAGTCCATATGAACCCATACGGACAATTCCAAAATTATTGATGGCATTTGATAACATATCTTAACACCATAACTAAACATACTACATAGCAACAGTAAAATATCAAATATGGTAGGTCAAAAAACCCTCAGTAATTATTAAGGCCGAGGCCTACTAAACAAGTACCATCCATATATTGACACATCTAACAGAATAGTATTCCAGTATACATAGGAAGCATCCTGTTCAAGAAAAGACTAATGCCTTGCCAGAAGCCCATATCCCCTATTTGGTACCCAAACCAGGCATTCCAATCTGGTATTTACTGAGATTACCCCCGTTTGATAGCTGCATAGAGATTTTTGTCCTCCTTTTGTCTACCAGGAGAAGAAATGATGCAACGGCAAATAGATCTTTAGACTGTGTCAAGTTCGTCAAATATACAAAGAGGTCCGTATAACTAAACTTCCTACCCGCTAACACCGGAACCAACCAAGTCTCCCTCAAATGGATATAATAGGGGCATCTAAT
>QEPC01003143.1:5333533-5367397 GCA_003113815.1 Sphenodon punctatus | reverse complement strand
CTTTGATTTCTAGTAACCACTCTGTATCAACAATCTTGCTTATGTAATCAATAAACTGACTTCTTATCTTTATGAAGAAGTGTCTGTGTCTAACATTGGAACACAAGTGAGCAACAACAGTTCTCAAGCTCTTGCGAACCCAGAGATTAAAGAGTCTGTAAACGGGAAGGATCGGGCCCTTGAGTGACAAAGGGGTTGTCCCTGCGGCAGGCTTGAATCAGCCAGAGAGAAAACTGATCCAAATGGGCTGTACGCGAGGGAAACTGAGTCACTCAAACCCGACAAAGTGGGGGTGCGGACCTCCAACCCGTGACACTGCGGAGCCACCATTCAGATAAAGTGCGTGGGGAGGGATTCAAACAGGCGGCTCCCAGTGTGCCTGCCCCAGCCACAGAGACAGCTGCCATGCACTCCCTCTACCCAGGGCCGGTGCTACCATTAGGCAGCTCAGGCGGCCGCCTAGGGCACCAGCATGAAGGGGCGGCTCTCCTGCTCCTGATCAAGCTGTCCCGCTGTTGCCACCAGCAATAAGCTCTGCGCTGGATGGCACGGGAGAGGCACCCCCTTCAACTTGCTGCCCAAGGTGGCCTTGGCAATATGCTCATCACTGGATGCAGGGTGGGGGGTAGGAGAGGTGCCCCCTAGGTGGCTCCATCCCCTTGATCTAGCTTCTGCTGCCATCTCTCCTGCTCCTGATCCAGCTGTTGCTGCCACTTCTCCTGCAAGTTGAAGAGGGTGGGTGCCTTTCCTCTCCCCGATTCAGCTGCCACCGCCAGTAAACTCTGAGGCTGGGTTGGGGCTGGGAGGTAGGGGAAGAAGCGGGGCTACCAACCCCTCAGTGCCTGAGAAGCAGGCTGTGCATGTGCATGTTGTGCACTAAGTGTGTGCACATGGGGGGTTTGTGGAACATGCTCGTGGGTTGCATGTGAGGTGCACAATATATGCACAGTTTGCACAAGGGGTGCACGCGCAGGAGTATGCCTAGGGTGACAAAAGTCCTTGCACCGGTCCTGCCTCTACCACGGACCATGGGGAAGGGGAAAGCGCTCTGAGCTGGCCTTTTATATTGACATTTCCCCGGTGTGAGCACTGGGGAACCCAGGCTCCCGGCCGGTTCCTGTGACTTGCAAAGGCCATGCACCCCGCCCACAGTGCCTGTGAGTGGCGGATTGGTCTGTTGGCATGACTGCTGCCCCAGTTCGTATGAGCGGGGACTGTGTTGCTGCCCATTGCCGCAGAGTACTCCAGATTTCCCAGAATGCTCTGTGAGTGGGTGCTGTGTGGCTCACAGAAGCACGCATCCGCCCTCTCCACCTTCAGACAGGTGTTTGGATGAGTGGCTTCTGGGTGTCCATGTGGGGTAGCATCTCGTTTAAAAACACCCCGAGACTCCCATTTTGGTCTGTGGGAGTTTCAGGCTCAAACGGCAAGAGGCGGTGACCCTAGCTGCAAAGGGCATGGGAGCTTGTGTCAAGGAATGGAACAGACTTGGGTTTACTTTAAACTGCAGGATGAACTGAGGTAGATTGTAGGTAGTTGCCAACATTAAAACTCGGATAGGACGCTTGCTCTTGTGAAAAGTGCTGTGCAATCTTCCATCGTCCCAGAGACTCATTGTTTTATATTTCATGCAAAAGCCAGCACGGTCACCGACAGTGTGGTCATTCTAAAGTCTGTGAGGTAACGTTTGTTTAATAATGAGTCCCAGGCATTATTAAAGTCCAAGGAATTTGGGCAGAGGGTGTATCCAACCTAGCCTGAGCATGATGGGACCTATTGGGTCCTACTGGGCTTGGGTCAGGTCTCGGATCTCCCTAGTAAGGGCTTCCTGAGGGGAAAGTTTACGCAAGTACACTACTTCATTGCAGCACGGTCTCTTCAGTGCTGTTAGCAGAACTCCTTGGCTGACATCTAGGGAAATGTGGAGCTATGCCTCTGCTGCCTCCTTCCCCCCCCCCCCCACCACTTTTCATCCATCCCCAATAGGCAAGGGAGATGGAGTAGTTGCTGCGTTTCCTTCAGAGCAGGCTCCGGAATTTGTGAAAATTCATTTCTTCTTACCACTCCATTGCGCAGCCACATAAGTGCCAAGCACAATCTGGTCCTCAGTGAAGAAAATTCTAGCCTGAGCTAGAAAAGCGTTCTCCAACTGGCACAAGCATGCCTCCTTGGCCTCAGTAAATCCTCCAGTGCTAAGACTAATATTGACTAATGTGAAACGTAGGAATTGTGAAGCAAACAAAGTATAGCACTTGCTGGGGTTTATTTGCCTGTCCACACCCAATAGGCATTATTTCAAAAAGTCAGAACATACAAAGTAATCCTTGCTATAACTGCACGGACTTAGTTGGGCTTATACCAGGAACTGGTGTGTTTAAATATGGTTTCTAGAAAGGTGTTAACGAAGTTTAAATAAACGAGTTTATTTAGACGAGTTTAAACAAGTTTAAATAAAAGTCTAAGACAGTGCTCAAGACACAGTAAACCATACAGTCTCCATGGAAGGTTTTACCTAGCTTCCTGATTCAGAAAGGTATTTGAATACAGTTGTAGACTGAAGCATATGAATTTTCTAATTGACTTCCCAGTACTTACTGAATTTGATTATTATTGATTATTTATATAACTTCAGCAATGTGCCTGGGTCTGAACAAGAACGTTGGAGATTATGGAGCTGGTGAGGGAGGTAATGAAAGTATAGTGACTTGTTCCTGACAGATCCATATTGGCTATGAGTAGTCACTGCATTGTCATAGACTGTTTTATAATCTGTGATATCTTTTCAGGTGTTGAAGTTGGGATACATAATCTCCATGGGCAATATACATATAAACAATAATCTCCATGTAGATTGCACAGTTTACTTTGTCTTAAGCACTTGGCCATATATCCGTATATAGCCTTCCCTTACGGTTAGGTGCCAAGAAGTGTGGATGGCACCTAACCGTAAGAGAAGTTTCAGACAATTTTGCAGTATTTTCTTTTGGCTTTGCCACATTTACATAGTTTGAAACTGGTACAAAGCACTGGCTCCATTTCAAGCATCAGGAAATCTACTGTTTAGTTTACTTACAGCTTTTTGTTAAACACAAGTCAACAAACAGCTAAAATGCTGTTTAAAAATGTAAAAGTTGAATCAACTTCATAATACTAAAAAAAATGCATCCCATTTCACTTCTTTGCTTCCATCTTTCATTTGTGTTAGAATAGCAAATTTTCCAAGAGCATAAACTGTCAGTGAATTGTTTGCAAGGAGCCATATCATCTCTTCATCCTCTGTCCAAAAATGGATTTTAGATACCAATGATGTTACCATTTCTGCCTAACCTCATTATAAAGGAACAAACCTTGAAATAGTGATAAATGTCCTCTATGAGGTCCACTTCAAAACCAAACCTTCTATCATGACAGGGAACTTTTGCCCATCTTCCTAATAGAACCCCAATCTTCATTTGTAAAAATCAAAATTTAGTGACATTTGTTTAAAGTCGGGAATTTTCAAATATGGCTGCAAACCAAAATCTTGTTTTGCAAACACTGACATAGGCGAACTTTGAGAGAGAAACCACTTTTGAGACAATTGCTGTTTGTGGTGATTAAAACTACCGAATCTTCTATTTTCAGAGTTGTATTATCTGTGAAAAAATTACAGGCTGTGACCAGTAAAAGGGAGCTTTTTTATTTAATAACCTTTATCTGCACTCAATATATTGAATAATTAATCCAGCTCTTCTTTTCCACAGCTTCCTTATTCAGAAGGCTAAAGAAACGTCTTTACTACAGACTCAGAGAGAATTGATACGCTCTGGTTCCACTCCCTGCAGCAGCAGTGCTAGACCCGATACATACTAGCTCATTTTACATGTACATGTGTGTGCACTCTCTTCCTCTCACTTTACTGAACTTCATGAGCCTGCTTAACATACAGCTAGCGTCAGAACTGCCGGTCTCAGGCCGTTTTTAAGATGAGAAGACAAAAGGGGGGGCAGGGGGAGAATGGATTGAAGGGGGACAAAAAGAGAAAACAAAGAAGGGCAGAGCAATTTGTGTTAATGTGAAATAAGGAAGTATATGTGAAAATATGAGCGAGAGAGAGGATTAAAAATGAAGAAAATTGGAACCAGGGGGCAAACCAGACTATGACAAAACAAGACAGTCTCCCTTCCCTATTCAAAGAGGAGGCAGACGTGGAGCCTTCTTTCATCTCTGCCCTGTAGAGGCTGCAGCAATTTCTATCAGCATATAGGGATTGACCCCTTTTAGCTCCCCAGGGAATTAGGAAGAAGGGTGGGCCAAGCCTCCTTGAACACGAGCCAGCAGAAGGGACTCGGCTAATAATAAGCATATTCTGCCCATCTCTTTTGGGACAGCAGAGGAGGTTTATCCCTCTTGTAAGCTGTGGGAAGCATTATCAGCCAACTCTCAAAAGTAGCCCCCAAATTAGTCACAATCAAGGTCAAAAAGTCATCGAAACAATAAACTACTGATCTGTACGATCCACTAGTTTCACACTCCCAAGTGCATGGATGGATAATATGTTGTATACAGAAGCAAATATTTATATTTATATATATTTATATTTATATTTATATTTATATTTATATTGAATTGATAAAATAAATTAAATATAAATATATATTTATATATCTGACTATTATGAGTCTACCTTAAAACTGCATG
This sequence comes from Sphenodon punctatus, assembly GCA_003113815.1. Classification (NCBI taxonomy): domain Eukaryota; kingdom Metazoa; phylum Chordata; class Lepidosauria; order Sphenodontia; family Sphenodontidae; genus Sphenodon; species Sphenodon punctatus. The sequence continues at coordinate 5,362,717 of QEPC01003143.1, read as the reverse complement.
AAAGTTGCTACTCCGTACCTCCTACAGAGAGATGTCAAACCTGAGAACACATCTGAATTTATAAGAGTGAAAAGTGGATAAAGACATAACACCCTGGCTAATATGGGGAAATGTTCTTGAGAGCTGGTAATTCCGTACTTTAGCACGGACAAAGCAGCAACTGTTTGTTGTGTCAATAATATATCAGGGTCACTCAGACATGTGTATGACTTTTCCTTGTTTTCTTAACCTTTTGTGCAGTTCTAAAATAACATTTCTTATCTTGGTTTGTCTTTGTAGCATATAAGGAAGTATACTTACAAATCATCAGCAACAACTATGAAACGTACATCACAAAGTCATTTCCTGGTAGAATCCATTATGCACGTCAAGCCCCAGCTGACCCCATTACAGCTCATTTCTAATCTTTGCATTCAAACAGGAAATGACTGAAAGATTTGAATGCAACGATGACACGGAAATGAATTAAAGCTGTAAATTATTCTTTGTTTTGGTAAATCTACATGTGAGGATCTAAAAGAAGTAGACAGGCTTTGTGCTGCTTCTTTGATCTTGGGTGGGAACTAATTTGCCATTAGTTTATTTATTTATTTATTTATTTATTAAAAGACTTAATATCCCACCCCTCCTGCCACAGCCAGCTTGGGGTGGCTTACAACAACATAAAAACAATTATAAAACCATAAAATTATAAAAACATACCACTCCCCCCCCTCATCCATCCCTCTCCTCCCTCACCCTCTACCATCTCCCTCGCCAAACACCTGATGGAACAGCCAAGGCTTACAGCTTTATTGAAAGGAGGGATGCAGAACAGAGTAGAAAGTGAGATGGCAATGCTGTCATTTGGGTTATACGGCATTCCCTCTTGCACTCTCAGAAGCAAAACTGCTGTCTCCAGAACCAAAGGTACTCATATATAAAAGCAATTAACAGAGGTCATGGAGGCCCCATCTGGTCCAACTTTGTGGGGGGAGTTTCAGGAAGTGATGCCAGTCGATGCGGTGGATGTCTTGGGGTCTGTGAGAGCCACCAGTTGTGAACTTGATCCGTGCCCATCCTGGTTGGTGAAAGCCTCCAGGGAGATGTTGGGGATGGTGCTGGTGAGAGTGGTTAACTGCGGCAGGGGAGGTTGTTGCCTAACCTCAAGGAGGTTGTGGTACACTCCCTGCTGAAGAAACCATCATTGGATGTGGACGCATTCGCCAGCTACCGACCTGCCTCTAACCTTCCCTTTTTAGGGAAGGTTATTGAGTGGGCGGTGGCGATTCACCTCCAGGTGTATCTAGATAGCATTTTGTTTCCTGGACCCTTTTCAATCTGGGCTCTGCCCCGACTATGGCACGGAGACAGCGTTGGTGACCTGGGTCGACGACCTCTGCCGAGAGATGGATGTAGGATGTTTGACATTTCTTGTCCTGCTAGATCTCTCAGCCACTTTTGACACCGTGGACCATGGGCTGCTGCTGAGACAGCTGCGTGACCTGGGGGTCTGGACGGGACTGTTATTGAATGGTTCTGCTCATTCCTCTCGGGGAGAAGCCAGTGGGTAGTATTGGGAGCTGAAACATCTTGCCCCCGTGCTTTATCCTGCGGCATTCCTCAGGGTTCTATTCTTTCTCCATTATTATTTAATGTATATATGCAGCCCTTGGGGGAGGTCGTGAGAGGTTTCGGGGTGCGATGTCACCAATATGCTGATGATACTCAGCTGTACCTCTCTTTTTCAGCTGACCCAGACCCTGCTGTCTCATTGATATCCCAGTGTCTGGACTCTGGAGGCCGTGGCGGAATCGATGTGGCAGAGCAGACTGAAGCTCAACCCCGATAAGACGGAGGTGATGTTGGTGGGGAGAGCGAGGGAGGTGTCAGCCCCCCTGATTGGGGGGGTTCGCCCTCCTATAGCTCAGCAGGTTCGGAGTCTGGGGGTGATATTGGACGCAGATCTCCACCTGGAATGACAGGTGGAGGTGGTGGTGAAGGCCGCATTCCGCCCGTTATATCTGGTGCGGAGGCTGCGTCCGTACGTCTCCGGCCCGGACCTGGCCTCCCTCATCCATGCCTTCTTCACCTCGAGGCTGGACTACTGCAATGCGCTTTACATGGGGCTGCCCTTGTTCCTGGTTCAGAGGCTGCAGCTAGTGCAGAATGCGGCGGCCCAGCTCCTGTCGGGGACGGGTCGTCGGGAGCACATAACACCTGTGCTCCAGACTCTGCACTGGTTGCCAGTAGCGAGCCGAGCCAGGTTCAAGGTATTGGTATTGATCTCTAAGGCCCTTCATGGTCTGGGCCCCTCGTACCTCAGGGACTGCATCGCCCTCTGCGCCCCAGAGCAGCTCCTTCAGTCTGCCGGGGGTGCCTTCTTGGACGTCCCCCATGTTAAGCGCGGGGCCACAATGGAGAGGGCATTCTCGGTGGCCAGGCCGTGCCTTTGGAATTCCCTTCCAGAGGAAGCTCACCTGGCCCCAAGCCTTTTAACATTCCAGCGAGTTTGTAAAACCTGGCTGTTTGCCCAGGCCTTTGGTGAGGGGGGATTAGGGTTTTTATTTCCATCCTACACTTATTTATTGTTTATTTTGTCCTAGCCCTGTTCTAATTGTTTATATTATTATGACTGTTTTAAATTTATATTATTGTATTTTTTATTCTTTTAAAATTGTTAGCCACCCTGATCTGTTTTACAGGAGGGGCAGGGTATGAATTGATAAAATAAATTAAATATAAATAATAATAATAATATTTATTGAGGCTCAGCCTTCGCTATAGCCCAAACAAAAAGACAAACAAACCAACAATAAACATACATAACATACTCAACAGAAATGAAACTCATAGACATGCATACAAAAGATAAACAATAAAATCTGGTCCAGCTTTGATTCTTTCATATAACAGTCAGTTCAGAACAAATCAACCAGTAATAGAAAATCCACTTAAAATAGCCATAATACCTGGGAGTGCCACATGCATACTCCCATTCAGTATAGCGTCCCATTTGGGTAATACAAATTTACTTCTAATAACCACAGCTAAGTTGAGAACAGAGACGTACGCCTGCTTAGGCCCTCGGAGCCAATCTGAGCTGTACCGAAGGAATAAAACTTCTAAATTGGCTGGCGCAGCAATTGTAATTTTCCTTTTATGGAGATCCTTCTCCTAGACGCCAGCCAAACAAAGGATGCAATAGCAAGCAATTCCTCCCTACTAGATAGAGACAGGAGGTATAAGTAGCGTCCCTTCAACTCAAAAGACATACACTCCTTAAGAAGTGGGGTCGGCCACGTAGCCCTAAGCGCTGAGTAATAGGGGACATCTCAAGAGGAAATGATTCGGTGTCTCCACCTCCTTGATACTGCAAGGGCAGCATCGCTGGTCATATTTCACTTGGTGATATCTCCGCCTCAAGACTGCTGCCTGCAAAAGCTGAAAACGGAGCAAAGTATAACTCCTCCACAGTCTTGGGTTAGCCAGGTGAACTAAGTAAGGTTCCAATGCTACTTCATGTTTTAATTGGATCAAAAAAGGGGCCACCTTCCATCCGGAGACAGCCCCCAGATCCTCCTGCTGTGAGATGTCTCACAGTCTCTGATGTACCTCCCTCTTAATAACAGATAGCTGTTTGCCGACAAAATACTGGAAAGAGAAACCCATGTCGCCAAGAAGAGCCCCCAAGTAACTTAACCAGGGATAGGATCTCGACCCCGAATTAGCCAGTTCTTCCTTCAGACACTGAACTAATTAGTGGGATTCCTGGAACGATAGGATCCTCAACCAGAACCTAATATAAGACTTCTTTGCATATATTTCAATGGAGGTAATACCGGTTTCAGCCCTCAGGATAGCTCCTGAAATACTAGGCCCAATTCCAAGCAAATTCCTAAGAAACGTATTTTGGACCTTTTCCAGGATATCAACGTTGGGGCGCGGAACCAATTCTATCTCAAAGGCGGCTGCCGGTGGGACCTTCGCTCGATATACTCCCAATATGGCAGACACAGAAATCCCTTTAGACATTCTGGCAGCCTTACCTAAGGTTCGGGCCGCCTTTGAAGCCTCATTAGCTCTATTCTGGAGATGTGCACAGCAGGTACCTCGAGAGGTGAAAATAACTCCTAGATATTTAAAGGCCTTAACCACCTCCAAGTCCCCAATGTTAGTCCTCCACCTAGACACCTTGGGTTTCTTACCCAAGATCATAATCTTGGATTTGAGAGCATTGACCTTTAACCCATTTACCTGGCAGTACATTTGCAGTTTCCCCAATGATCTTTTCAGGCCAATCTCGGTCTGTGAGAGCAGTACGTTGTCATCTGCAAATTGTAGTGCACATAACTGGGTTTCTCCCACCCTTGGTGCATGGATGTCAGTAGAACCCAGAAACTTGATTAAGTCGACTACATATAAGTTAAAGAGGAGTGGAGCCAGGACACAGCCCTGGCGCACCCCCCCTATCAATACTAAAAGTACTTTCCTGCTGATATGAGTTGCCGCTTTTAATTGCGGCCTCATTGTTAGAATAGAGCTGAATTATCGGTAACCACAACTTTTCACAGATTATAAATATAAATAAATATATGCTCCCAGTCCACTTAGAAGGAAGTGTGAACTTCCATCTCACACTTTCATTGCTAGGATGGCTACCTTCTGTTCTATCTGCCACACCCCTTGCGTTATATCCAAAAGAGCAAAGGGTGTATTATTATTAATTTATTATTATATATTCTTATTTTATTTTATTTTATTTATTATTATAAGCATTTGTATAGCGGCAGCTGTGTACCTGGCGCTTTACAGAGCAACAAGATAGACACGGTCCCTGCCTATGCACACTGATTTAGATATTTAGGTAGGTACAGATACTTAAAGGGGTGTGTGTGTAAGGGGGACTTCCCTCACTCTTTGTCTCCTTGGATTTCAAACTCCAAGATAATACTTTTTAAGTATGCAGGAATTTACAAACAGCTGTCTTATGATTTATAGTGCCCATATCAATGCCTCCTGCATGATATAATCTAAAACATGCAATATTTATATTATGCATCCTTTTCAAGCTTTAAAGAACATTGCAACTTCCATTGGTCAATGGAAACAGAGGTTGTTCCAGAACCTAAAAGACTTAAACTAAGACCTAAAAGAGTTCTTGCTATTAAGCAGCACGAATTAATGGCAATGAATGGTCTAAAAGAAAATGTTGAACATATGGAATCGTTGCCAGAAGAAGAGCAGGACTTCAAAATTGTGGTACCCAACCCGTCTTGGATGGATTGAGCATTAAACTGTAGCCGTTTCGTGCTCAACAACTTATCAAAATGACCATTTCTGTGTTACCGGTTTTCTGTTACCAAATTACCAGGTTTCCATTTCCCACCATTTACTGAGTTACCAATTTAATGATTTCCCGTCCATTTCCATTCTTGTATTGGTTCTTTCATAGCTTTCTTCGTGTGTGTGTGTGTGTGTTTGTGTGCGTGTGTACCATGACAAAAATGACTAAGCGTGGAAATTTGGAAATCTGCTAAAACGGTAAGTCAGAATGGGTTGGTAAAACAGAAAGTAACAGTAATACTCGGTATTTCCAGGAGACAGCTTACCTGTCTCACTATCAGGTAACCGATAGGCTGCCCGAAATTGTATTGTGGGTATTACCCCTGGGAACAAAATTTGCTTCCTGTTTCAGGTCTAGTTCTGTAGAAGAGCAACAAACTCTGACAAGGGGGACTAAAAATGGCAAAAAAGTGTTACCTTCTGCATAGCCCCCTTCCCTGGGTACGCATATACAGTCCCCACTTTAATTCCCGCACTCACAGCCTGTTCCAGAGTCCAGGCTGCTGGTCTAACCTTATCTCCAGTGACGTTTGGGCCCGCTGCATGCATTTATATCTCAGGAGGTCTCTCAGGAATCCTTCTGCCAGCTCTGTGTTTCCTCTTCTGGACTCCTTTCATTTTCTCTTCTCTAGTGATGCAGCTCTGCACACCGCTTAGCCGAACAGATTCCCTTCATGTAGGCCTTGCTGTCTGTCTCCGCAGACCAGCTTCCCCTGCTGCTGCTGTTGCTGCTGCTGCTTTCAGTTCTTACTGTAGTTTTGAGTGACATCCACCTCAGCTAATTACTCTCGACTTCCCAACCCCACAGCAGTTAAAGTGGAAGAGTACAAAGGAGGGGAGGAGGGGAAGGTTAGTCAGGGTGAGCCTGACTTTCACTGTGCATTACAGTAGGTTATAGACTGAACTGTGTGCTTTTAAACTATATGCAGGAAATGATTTGGTGAAAATCTGTGGGCCGGAGGCCAGAGATGTTTCTCCAGGCCTTAAAGTCTATGAAACGTTGATGTTGCATGAATGTAATATTTTTGTTGTTGTTATTCTTTTTATTTATACTTTACAAGATAATGTTATAAGGATCCTCAGCTGGAGAACGTCTCAGGCACAATCAGCTTGTCAATACTCTAGGCCACTGATCTACAAACTATGTAGCATTGATAATGGCTAAGCAAGATGCAATTTCTAAATTTATTTGTTTAGTTTGTTCACATTTGTATCGCGCCCTTCCCTTAAGGCTCAGGGCTGGTTTTAATTTATAAAAATATGTTTTAAAATACACATAAAACCAAATAAAATCCCCTAACTCCCTAATATATTAAAAGTTATTATTCATGGAGAAATATACCTTTTCATAACAAATTAATAGCTTCAAGCAAACCATTGTGGCGTAGTAATGTACAGTACATTACATATTACTACACCACGTTACATTGGCTGTTTTTACATGGATGGGGATGGGTGTGTGGATGGGTGTGTGTCCTTTCCCATGGATACACACTCATCTCCACCCAAGGAGCTTCCTCCATTTTTTTCAGATGGCTCCAAGGGTGGGTGATGGGTGGAGGTGGATGTGAGTTGGGTGAGCGCACGCACCTCCACCCACCGCCCGTGGTGTTCGCACAGATGAACACCCATCCCACCCACCACTGCACCGTTTCTACAGATGCCCTCCTGCATCTAACACCCTCCCACACACCAAGTGGGGGGAGGGCGTCCATGTAAAAATGGCCATTGTGGTGTAGAAATGTATTCGAAAATCTTATGTGTAACAGAATAAAAGTTTAGTAAACAAATATTGCATTCTTAGTAATGTATTCCAAAATCTTATAGATAACAATAAATATTTAGTAGACAAATATATACTCTTAGAAGAGTGTGTTGCTAGTGTTGGGCTGATTGATCTAGATAAAGTAAGCATCAGGCTAAAACTTTGTATGGGTTAGAAATAATTAACCATGGGTAATTTCAGATATGACAGGCCCGGAGGCCCACCGGCCCGCCACGCTGAACCCCTAACCGGGGTCCGTCACGTATCCCGGTTCGTGATCAGGCTGGCCATCCTTTAGATGTGCCAGCCTGATCACTACCAGGGATCGGGCAGGGCACGGGGCTACGCAGTGCGATGTGCGGCCGCACAGCCCCGCCCCTGTGCTCCCCCGAAAGCCCGCCCTCAGGGAGATGGGTGGGCGCAGCAGCCAATAAGGCCGCTGCGCCCGATCCCGTATTGCGGTCGGGGCCACGATCCAGGATGAGCCAAAGGTAACAGATGTTACTTTTGGCCCATCCTGGATTGTGGCCAATCTAACCACGGTTCTGGACCTTGGGCCGGTCAGAGGTCCAGAACCGTGGTTAATTTGATCCTGGCCAGAGGTTCACCATGGTGAACCTCTGGCCGGGACCAAACAGACGTTCAAGGAAACAGCGCCACCACAGGGTAGGTAGGTAGGTAGATATTTATTGTGAAGCCTTTTCAGCTAGTACAAAGTACAAAAGCTAAACATTCTCAACAATAAAATAAGAATCCAAGAAAAAAGTAAATTAATTTTTTACTAAGTAAAACACAAACAACAATCCAGAAATACAACCCACAGATCGTAACCCCCAAATTAAAAAGAACTTGGAACTAAATCCCGAAACCTCCGGATTGGTTAGTACTAAAAATGTATTCCCTTTTTATTGAAACCACCATTTCACAAAAGCAGTCACACAATTAGCAAATCCAATTGGCAAATTGCGGCCAATAACTGAAGCGACTTAACTCCAAAATTAATTGGAACTAAAAACAAGGTCCCTTCTTATTTGGGCCTCAGTGACGCAAAAAGCAGCCACTGACCTAGTAACTCGGAATCCATTAGGCTTAGAAATTTTGGGAGCAGCAGAGCGTGGCGGTTATGAGTGATGAAAACATTCAGATATCTGCATCTAGGCAACACATAAGCAGGGCAGACAAAAAAACAAACATGTTCAACTGTTTCGATTTCCAAGGTATCGCAGAGAAGGCAGATCCTTGCCTCCCTTGGAATGCCCACATACTGGCCATCCAAGAGTGCCGAAGCAAAGATGTTGCATCCAAACTGCATGAATGCACGTCCATGATTGAAATCCAGCCACATGTCCACGTACCTTGGTCTGCCACTAGATAAACTACTCGATGTATAACCAGGGGAAACTTTTTGAGAATCCAAAAGAGATCTCTCAGATTGAAGCTCCTGATCCAAGATTCGCTTTTTAAATACTGACAGGGCTCCCTTAAGGCCAAGAGGTTTTAAAGCAGCCTTGGAAAACCCCAGCCTCACCACTTCTAACTACACTGCAGTCTCCCATTTGTTAAGAAGACCATTGTTTAAAGCCAATGAGACTAAAGAATTATCCGGAAAGGAACTGAATGTAACTTTCAGCCAATAGTTGATCAGAATCTTTAAGGCGCATAATCTTATCATTGGGGTAGCTGTTTCGTGTCTCAAAATTACTTGGGGCATACCCTTAGGCACTCCCAGAATGAGACATAAAAAACTATTCTGTACTGCTTCTAATTTGTCAAAATAACTCAATCCCCACTTTGGGAATGCATACAAGATTTGACCAATCACTTTAGTCCTCCCAGCCCTTAGACTTTTTAGGGCTAATTTACCCCCTCCTTTAAAATAAAAGTTTGTGATAGCAGCTGTGGTCCTCTTGGCTACAGATATGGTAGCCTCAAAATGAGTTTTCCAACCTACAGAAGATGAAATAGATACCCCAAGATAATTATATAGGCTAACTTGTTCAATCTGATTTAGCCCTATATACCAACGATAGGGTCTACCAGATCTATGCGCCCCTATAACCATAACCTTAGTTTTAGAATAGTTTATGGAAAGATTTTCATTGCTACAATATTCCTCAAACTTCTGCATAACTCTCTTCAACCCTATAGGGGTTTGCGAAAGTAAGACCGTATCGTTGGCATATAGCAATGCGGGAATCCTCCTGTTCCCCATCTTTGGGGCATGGGTATCCAATCCTTTAAAAAAGGCTATCACATCATTAAGAAAAAGACTAAATAAGGCAGGGGCCAAAATGCAGCCCTGCCAAACCCCACGGAGGACCTGAGCTTTTCTTGTTGGTTGTTTCACAGGAGCATACCTAACTTGCAAGGTGTTAACTTATTTGTATGCTTTTTAATTAGCAAGTATAATAGCCTACGATCTATTGAGGAGGAGTTCAACTTTACCCATAATCGCTCCCTGTTAACAGAATCTAACGCCATTTGGAGATCGATAAAACACAGAATTTTTTTTTTCTGTCATGTTACGTAATGGCTTACACGCTGAGAAAGAACTGGTCAGTAGTGGATTTCCCTTTATGAAATCCTACTTGCTCCATTTCCAACATGTTATTATTGTCTATCCAGGACTGCACTTTCCCTAGCAAATATCTAGCATAAAGCTTTCCCAAAACACTTAACAGACTAATGGGTCTGTAATTTGCAGGTAGCAAAGGGTCACCCTTTTTTAAAAAAGGGACAACAATACTATTTAGCCAGGCTTTGGGGATCTCCCCCAGAGAATTAATTTGGGTAAAGAAAGGTGCTAATAATTTGGCCCACCACTCAGGAGCACATTTTAGCAGGTCTGGTGAAATAAAATCTTCACCTGGGGCTCAAGTTGCAATATTAAGGTTAACACTTTGTCCTCAGACACGGGAGGCCACATTGGGAGCCTATTAATAGGGGCCAGATCGAGACTACCACCAATTGGAGAGACGGTCGAAAATACACCCTCGTAGAAATTAACCCAGACTTCTGGGGGCAACCCTGGTGCCCCCGCACCCCTTTCCCCCAGATTAAAGGACCGTATACGGTCCCAGAAGCGTCTAAAGTCCTTTTGAATTGCAGCAGACTGCAGAGATGCCCAGCATTTCCTCTGCTGCTCTAGTTTTTTTGATACCAACAACTTGCGGTACACCTTCCTTGTTGACTGAAAAAGCACTCTAAGGACGTGAGAGGCCTCATCTTTTAAAAGTCTAGCGATCTTCCGCAAAGAGGTTCTTGAGTTCCGACACGCATCATCGAACCATCTTGGATGCCTAATGATCTGGGAACCAGCTTTCCTGCTTACCCTCAGCAGGGGGCAAAAAAGCTCAATTAATTTGTCAAATAATGACAAATAATCAGTGCCCTGGGCCAAAATCTTATTATACAGTTCTGCAACCTCGTTCTTTTGGCAAAACTGCAAAAAAGCCGCCTTCATCTCCTCTGACCATTTGACACGGGTGAAAAATTGTCCTGAGTCTGTACTGAAAACTGCAGAGGATTGGATGGTAGGAGCCCTCCTTCGAACAACCAGATCAGCGATAGTCAATACTAATGGGAAATGGTTCGATTCAATTTGCGGTATTACATATAATGTTTGCACAATAAAAATATAATTTTCAGCTACAAGAAAATAATCAATAACACTAGAGCCTTGCGTCGAATGGAAAATGAAATTGCCCGCCATATCGCCTTCAGTACAACCATTTAAGATTCGCAACTCAAGTTTATCTAGCAAGGCTTTCATGCGACCCGCCCTAGCACAAGATGACTTATCCTTAGAAAACCTAGTTAGACTAGGCCAGGTACAGTCGGAATTGTTCAAATCAATAATGTTCCGGAAATCTCTACAGAGACTCAACCTAGTATTGAAATCACCTCCGATGATACTTATAGCATTTCCACAAACCCTAGCTGCCGCATCCATTTTCCCAATTATCTCAGACCACAAATTGTGGGAATAATAGCTTGAGGATCTTGGGGGCCGGGGGGGCGGATATAAATATTCCCAAGAAGTAACTCCAACCCGGAGGGAAAAATACAATGATAAATTGCAAAATGAGCCCCGCTCGAGCCCAGCTTTTTAACTTTTATATTAGATACAGAAGAAACCAAAACTGCAAGGCCCCCTATTGGCCTACCATGCCCATGGGGGGGGGGGGGGGAAAGCCTTCAAGCAAAAAACATCAAAACCTGTAACCACCAGATCGATTAGAGCCCATGTTTCCTGCAACAGGACAACATCAAATCTGTGGAGAAAGTCTAGAAAACCCACATCCAATTGACGGGCACCGCAGCCCGCAATATTCCTACTTGCTATCTGAATCTCCGAAGGATCATCGGCATTAAGTCAATTGGTATTCCGCTGGGGGGAGGCTGGTGCAGCAGCATGAACCCTACTCTGAGGGTTGTTACCACCAACAGAGCACCCAGATAGAGAAGGACTTTTGATGCCGGGGCTCAGAGCCAGCGCCCGAGGCGTGTTCTTTTGACACTTACCAATAGGACAAGACCCACCCCCACTTGCTCTTACAGCCCCTGACAACTCATAATTCACCTCCATAGTGGGGGAAAGGATGCTACCCTCTTCAACCACGGTGCCCTTTTTGCTGGAAACTTGGGAGGACAGCCATTGAAACTCTTCTGCTTCACTAATATTTACCTCACTAAGAAGACCCGTTATTGGAGAAAGAATTGTTATTTGTGACACGGAAGTTATATGGGACCGAGGTAATTGTGGCGACCTTTTTGATTCTGGCCATCCCTGATGGAGCTTGGGAAAACTTACCCTTAAGACCCAATTCCCCCAATGAAATTAGAAGATGGTCCAATCTGTTAATAAGCTCCCTTTGACCTGGTAATGTGGACATCCGATGAGTGTCCCCAGCAGGAGCCAAGGGAGGAGAAACCCCAAGTGGGTCCACCTGAACATGAGGCGGATCAATTTCCATTAACTTCTCTTTGGAGAGATCGATCAAATTTGCGGAAACCGGCCTAGCTGAAGAATTGGATGTTTAAGGGATCTCGGGCACTGCCTTTGCAGCTACTTTGTTAACTGCAAGATGGTTTAAAGAGGGCAGCTTCTGAGCCGCTAGATGTAGATTGGGATCCAGCCTCTCACTGTTCCCACATAAACCACCTAACTTATCTACATCTGGGTGGGAAACTCTAGATATAAAAACTGCCCTACTGTTTAATAGTTTTTCCTTAGCAATAATTTTTGAAAGAACAGCGGGCGAACTAAAGGTAACATTAACCATCCAGCGGTCCCTAGAGCTGAATATATGATCTACTGAAAGGTATGATGGGGGTTGGGCAAGGGATTCATCAACACTCGCACACTGCCAAGGTTCACCCAGTTCAGGGTACGGATCAAGCGTGGTCGAAAGCCCGTCAGGATAGTGTGGTGGTCCTTACCTCTAATTAAAGAGAACGGACCTCTATCATCATAGGGTGCCACTGATCCAGGGGAACCAATGCCTGCCCCAAGATGCACTCGCTCACGCGTGCCAGGGAGACAAGGTAGGGGTTGGGCAGTGGGGCCACCAGGGAGGGGGTGCACAGGGGCCCCGCAGGAGAGGTCAACGGGGCACTCACAAAAGGCAGAGAGGATCTAACCAAAAGAGAAGGGGAAGGAAGGGAACACACGCTCGACACAGTCGTTCTCAGATTCACTCACAAACTCACGCTTGGAAAGAGGTTGCACAGGGAAGGCTCACGCTCACGGGGCTGTAGGGACACGTTCTCGAAGCTACTCAGTCTCGCTCGCTGATTCAATCACATGAATTAGCTCAAACAATGGGGGGGGCCGGTTTCTGCAAATCACCAGCGCCGCTTCCACGGCGGTGCTGATCTTTATCCTGCATGCCCCGCCCCCGTGCGCCCCCGCATACGCTCCGAGTGTCGCAGCGGGGGCGGGGGAAGCCCCACACGCTGCGCCAAGGCAGGGGGCGTGGTCTCAGGCCGTGGCTCCGCCGTGGGCGCCGGGAGCGCCGGTGGAGGCGGGGCAAGTGCTGGTGGGGGCTGCGACAAGACTGCCGGGGCTCGGGGTTCAGAATGCAGCGTCGAGGAACCCCCCACTGCCGCCCACCGCTGACAAAAGTATGTTATGTCGCATAACTGGGCTTCCCAGAAGAACCCTCAGATGTTCAGCGATATCTAATGGTGTATTCCAGAAGGGAAGATTTCCCGTAGATAAAGGTAATACAGTAAAAATCAAGTTACAGGGCAAGCTCCTGAGATTCTCAAGCCCCCTCCCCACCAGGTGTTAGATTTACTGATGACATCCCTGGGCGATTATTGTTAGACATATCCTTTACAACCTCAGGCGGCTTCTCTTTAACACGCCCAGGACAAAAGGGACCCTGAAAGGGATTCCTAGAATCTATATTAGCATTTTCAGTATGTTTGGAGTGGGAATCAAGAAGCAATTCTACCTTATTGTTGAGTTGACTTAATTGGGTGAACATATAATGTAACGTATCTGTAGTCAACGCCACATGGTTTGCTAAAAAATTTGTCAATCTTACACCCCTATCTTCCACTTCCATGCTGCCCTCCGAATTAGCCCTCTGGGCAGGGGGAGAAATCCTTCTCTTGGGGCAGTGGCGGCTGGTGGGTTTTGATGTTGGCGGGGCACTGGGGCAGTAAGGCCGGGCCAGTGGGCCTAGAGGTGGAGTCAGGGGGATGGTAGGCAGAGCCAGGGGGACGGTAGGCCAGTGGCATGGCATAACCCAGCAGCAAGGAGTTCCCAGGGTTAACATCGGATGGAAGAAAACACAGTCTACATGCACATCAAGCTTAAAATAAATAATTTATAAACCCCAAACACAGGGACCCATCCTTGTCCAATTTTACCATGCACATCCCATTTCCAGCATTTTGTGAACACAACTGAAATCGCATGACTTGCAGTGGGATCTCAGGATTTTCAAACCTCAATTTTACCACACACAGTGCCTCCTGCACTAACCCACTAACCCCCACTCCCCTCCCCGAAAACCCAGGAGCCCTGGCTCCCAGCCCCCCTGCTCTAACCCACTAGCCCCCACTCCCCTCCCAGAGAACCCAGGAGTCCTGGTTCCCAGCCCCCTGGGCCCCTGATCTAACCTACTAGCCCCCACTTCCCCTCCCAGAGAACACAGGAGTCCTGGCTCCCAGCACCCCTCTGCTCTAACCCACTAGCCCCCCTGCTCTAACCTACTAGTCCCCACTCCCCTCCTCGAGAACCCAGGAGTGGCTCCCAGCCTGGGAGTCAGGGCTCCTGGGTTCTCGGGGAGGGGGACCCAGTACCCCCTCCCCCCAGCAGGTTCCCCCCTCGCTCACCTCCGGGACCCCCGCAATTTACTCACCGCGGGCCGGCTCAGTGCTCCCTCATCGCCGCGTTGGTGCCGCTCCTCCTTGGGCCTTGGCCGTCATGTCCCTGGGATTGAAGCAGCGTGCATTGGAGAAGCAGGAGCCGAGCCTCCTGCTGCCTCCCCGTGCGCTGCTTGAGGCCTCAAGCAGTGTGTGGGGAAGCAGCAGGAGGTTCAGCTTCTTCGAACGCTGCTTCAAGCCCGGGCCTGGGAGCAAGGGAGGGAGGGGGGGAGGAGGCTGGGAGCTGTGCGCGTGGCAGCTCCCAGCCTCCCTCCCCCCCATAACCGGGTGCCTGTGTTGGGCGCCCCAGGTATGGACTCTCCCCATGCCCGGCCCCCGCAATGAAATAGTGCCCCCTGCCGGCACTATTTCATTGCGGGGTCCCTTTAAGTGGAATGGACGGCGCTTCTAGGCATGAAGACGGCCTCAGTTGGGACTCACAAACCTTAGAGCCTAGGCGGCCCGAGCCCCACCGACGCCTAAGGCCGCACACTCAAGGGCGCACCCGTGTGTGCGCAGCCCTTAGGTGCACCGCCCCACAGCATGCGCCTTTGGCACAGCCAAAGGCGGCCGTGGCATTTAAATACCCCACCTCCTGGGTCAAGCTAGCAGCTGCTCTCAAACACACAGGTGGGATCCAGGGAAATGTAATCACAAAGAGTCCTCCCGGCAGCCACAGGCTCTGGCCCCTGGCCCGGTGCACTAGGAACACAGTCCAAGCTCCACAGTTCTGTGCAGTCAGTAACGGGCTCCGACAGTCCCAGCTCCTGGCCACCGAACACCAAGACACATGCCACCACAGGGAATTCACCGTGGTTCATTGTGGTGATGGGCGTTTTCATAACGTCTGAAATCACCCTGTGATTTGCTGCAGAGAATTCAGCAGTTCCTGGTTCTGATATGGGCCGGTGTTATCCTCAGAAATACAGCACAGTGTGTTTGTTGCAACTGAAACTAGAAAGGACTGAAAATGGTGCACTGAACCCCATTCTCAAAAAATGTCCATGTCCATTATGGGACAAATCCAATATCTACTGAAGTCACTGGATTATTTCATACATGACAGTGGCTCACATTGCCACCGTTTCCCTTGCTTTAGCACTGGGGCCACTGTCATGTTAGAAAGTCCATACTTTGCGGACAAAATCGCTCGCATTGAGCATGACTTCGCCGTCGCCTTTTCAGATGCAATGGCAGAGTCAGAGGTTAGGAATGCCCGGTCTGATCAGGTTTTGGGATGAATTTCAATTGGTGACACCTGCTGAGGTGGCTGATGTCCTGGGGGTCTGTTCGGGGCACAACTTGGAAATTAGATCCATGCCCTTCCTGGTTGGTTAAGGCCTTCAGGGAGACATTGGGGCCAGTGCTGACCAGGGTAGTTAATACCTCCCTTCAGGAGGGGAGGGCGCCAGATTGCCTCAAGGAGGCTGTGGCCCCTCCTCAAGAAACCATCTCTCAATGTGGCTGCTCAGGCGAGTTACTGGCCTGTCTCTATCCTTCCCTTATGGTTTTATATTTTTGTATTTATTTTTGTATATATATTATTGTTGTTTCAATCTGTTTGTGAGCCGCTCCAAGTTATCTATGAATGAGAGGGGCGGGATAGAAAGGTTTTTAATAATTAAATAAATAAATAATAAAGTGGCATATTTCTGGTGCCAGATGTTTGCCCTGGTTTTATCCTGACTGTGGTGGGGGGCTAGCAGGGAAGTCCCTGAGTCCCAGCCTGTGCAAGCTTCCCCCTTCCCCTAAACGCTGCCAAACAGATATTTGGCGGTAAGTGGTCATTGAAATTGACAACTGCCAGCTGGGAATTGTCTCCCCAGTGCTCCCAGCTGATCTGGGTTCCTTCCTGGCGCTGGGCACCATGGTGGCTCTCATTGGCCACCATGGCTGCCCATTGTGGTGGGAGAGGGTAATGCACGCAGTGTGGGTGGGTGGGGAATGGGCAGCTGCAAGTCCTCCCGGCTCCCTGCCCTTCAGACCCCCATCATGTCAGTTCGGGGGGCTGGCTGTATTCCTGACCACGGTGGCAGTCCGACCCCAGAGGGGGTAAGTTTGTGGTGGTACTTTGGCGCCGTCATGTCTGAAGACACTTGCTGAGGGTGTTTCCATTGAATTTGGTTCACATTTTCCCAGTCCAGAGTGATTCACACAAGTTCAGTTAAAACATAAAAGCTTTTTGCACAGAATTCTGACATTTCTCCGTCGTTATTGTGCACTCATAGAAAAGTAAAGGGACAGATTCAGGCCATCTATTCTGTACATTCATAAACAAAAACAAGGTTACTGAAATAATATATGAAACAAAAGAGAAACCAGGGCATTGTACAACATGACTGGCATCTTTCACATGTAGCCCTTTCCCCCTTCCGCTCCGTAGAAGAAAATAGCACAGAATTTTAAAAAGTAAATAAATAGATGCACACTACAAGACTGTCCAGAGATGGGGGCAAATGGGGGCTCGGGAGCCACGTGCAGCTCTGAGGCCTCTGGACTGTAGCTCTCACCGGAAGTGGCTGCCTCGGGGGCCAGGGTGGGAATGGACCCTGGTGCAAAAACATCAGTGCGCCTATGCCTGCTCCATGAGTGCGGGCCTCCCAGGCGCGTGGGCTCCAGTGTGACGGCACAGGTTGCACCTATTATAACAACACCCTTGCTGGGGGCGTGTCAAACCATGCGCCTCACTCAAGAGCAAGAGAAGCAAAGCCGCCATTTCAGCCACTGGAGCCTCGTGGGGGATGTTAACTAATGAGATAGGCAGCTGCCATCCCGCCTCAGGGCGGGGGAGGGCTACCCCTGGCCGGGTTAGGTCAGGGGATGGGAACAAATATTCCCCCAGCCAGGGAGTGACACACAGCCGGCCAGCTCCGCCCCCATGCTGCAGCTGGAGCCCCGCCCCCCACCATGACAGGCAGTCATGGCTGCCAATAACAGGCAGCCATGGATGGATGCCATGATGACCCCCAACCCTGGGCATCTACTTTGGGAGCAGGCCGTTTGCTGCTATCGCTGCTGCCTGAACCCAGCAGCCTGCCAGTGAGCCGGAGCTTTGACGTGAGGGGAGGAGCTGTGGCAAGCAGTGGCTCCTGGCTATATGAAAGTTTTGGTATGCAATTCTTGGGAACTTGGCCCACCCATGGTATATCACATTCATCATGTGGGGAGCAGAGATTATCAAAGTTGTGACAAGGCAGAAAGAGTATTGTTCATTTCGTGACATCGTATTAACGTTTGCTTTGTCAGCAGAAGGATTTAGTACGTGGTGCCTCATAAGAACATAAGAAGTGGCATTGACTGGGTCAGATCAGTGGTCCATCCAGCCCAGCATTCTGTCTCCGACAGCGGCCAACCGTGATTTATTTATTTAAATGTTTATCCCACCCTCCCCTAAAAAGGCTCAGGACGGCAACTCCCCAGGTTGCCTCAGGGGAGTACGCAGCAGGTTACAATGGAGTAATCCCTTTTCTGCCATCCTTCCCCAGCTTCCGACAGTCAAGGGTCTTGTACCCTTGACCAACCCAACTAGTAGCCTGGCTTCCAAAACAGAGTTTCCAGGCTTCCCTCTCTCACTCACTCGCACACACACAGAGCACACTGTGCGGATCTCTCTGGAGAGAGATGTTCTCGATGTTGTACATGTTCTCGATACTTGCAGCAATGGCACGGAGAGTAACACGTATGAACTCGTGCAGCAGGAGCTCACACATATTGTCAATGAATGAATGAGAGCACGCACAGCACTGCCGACAGCAGCCTTCATTCTTTCCTACTGGGACTGTTGTCAGCAGAGCAATCGCAGTCCAACAGAAACATCCTACAATGGGTAAGAACAGATGTGACGGTGGCCTTCTTAGGCCCTTGGGCCACCGGGACATTGCTTTGGGGCCGCCAGATGTTGGTCCGGGATTGCCCTGGGCTGTGGTGGCGGCTAGCCTGGGCTCTCATCTCTGGACTATGCCCAGGTCACAGCCTGCCTGATTGGGCCACAGAGGGCTCTCATGTCCAGATTCGGTCCACCATGGCCATCTGCCATGGCTGGCTGTCATTGGCTACCATGGCTGCCCGTCATGGTGGGGGGTGGGGCACTGGCCGCAGCATGGGCGCAGGGTGAGCTAGCTGCATGTTCATGCATCTCTCCCCCTCCCCCAGCAGCCCGGCCGCAGTCACGTTAGTTGTGCAGCCCAACCGACCCAGACTGTCCACCGCAACGTCCGCTGCCGAGCAGCCATCATGTCTCTTTCCACCCAGTGAGGAGATATTGGGACTGCTGTTGAGAGCAGGCAACCCCTCTGTCTGCAGTGGTCCAGTGTGGATGGGGCTCTCCTGATCCTCTCCAAAGAGATGGTGGTTGTGGGAAAAGACAGCGCACACTCCCAGTTCCCTGCATAAAATAGTGTTATGCAGGTACTAAAAATATATGTTGGGTGGGTACATGATTTGCATGACACACTTTAAGGGAGTGCTAAAAAGGCTTGGGCCCTACATGGATCTATAAAAAAAATAAAAACAGGATTTAACCCTCACTTCCCTGGTCCAAGTCCAGCACCTTATCCCCTATACCACACTGGCTTTTGTGAGCAGGACACTCCTGAGTAGTACCTTATATTTTCATGTACTGGGCAAACACTAACCACTTATAGGGCATTGTGGATTATTTTAATCGCACACCGTAAACAATTTCACATTGATGAGGTTGGTTGGTCTGGAACATGTGCGCTGAAGCCAGTTTCTTACTGCCGCAGGTGGGTTCTGTTTGCTTTTCACTATAGGTGATTGCAATAAGTTATCACTTGCTTCTTCCATCAAGGACTGTTCAAGTACAGCACTTTTTTTGTTAATAACTCAGCGTTCTTTCTCTTGAAAAAGCATCAGAAAACTAGATTTTTTTTAAAAAAGAGCAATGCTGCCTTCTGAAAAGCTCGTCTCGTCTATCTAATTTGAGTTTACATAACTTTCCGCCACGGTCTTATGACATCTGAGAGGTTCAAGAGCCACGGTATTATCATTTATACTGCATTTTCAAAGTGCCTCACAAGCCGTATCTAGTTCACTCTCACAACCCTGTGAGGTAGTCCTAAGTCCAAGACTTTCGCCCTAGGCTACACTCTGTATCGGAGTACACGGTCGCTATACCAGTGGTTCCCAACCGATGTGCCTCCGCAGGTTGTCAGGTGTGCCCTGAGAGTGTAGATAATTAGCAAGGCTTGTGCCACAGCATTTAGAGTGGATATTCAATCATGTTTTTGTAATATTACAGGTGTAATGGCTAATTTATGAGTCCATTTAATACCCACTTCATTTTGTCTTCAGTTACATGCAAGAGGATTTTTCAGTGTCGTGTTTGGTTTAAGTGCACGGCTATGTGGTGTATATTAGCGGGTAAGCTCGGGTGCACTGTGACAGCTCTGCTGACATAGATGTGCCTGAACCTCAAAGCAGTTAGGAACCTCTCATCTATGCTACAACGTATTTTCAGTGTATCCTGTGAGACAATTGGATTCAGACGTCATTTAAAGAGGAGAAAATGGCCTAACTGAACTCTACTGGTGCAATTTCTTTAGTCACTGAAGTGCAAGATATCACCGTTTTCAGACATAATGATTTCAGCTCGAAAGTGCTGGCTGCTTTTTAAAGTTCCTGATGCAGCAGCATTTAGGAGGACCCACTTTAGTTACTACGTTTACTTTGTGATCCTGAAGCAACAGCTCTACCTTGTGATGGAAAGAAGTAACGGCATCTGGTACTTACAACTGAATTCAGTACAAGTTTTGGAATAAACTCTAATAAGATCAGAAGGACCAAAGTGACTTCACCGGAGATGGGCCACTTCTGAATTTAGCTCTATGCCATAGGCAACTGGAGTCAATAGGGGGTGCACAAGCTGGGTAGGGGTTCTATAGGATTTCCAAATGAGCGGCCTATGCTTTATGCCCAGAACAGCAGGGAGATGATAGATTAGATCAGATGCTGACATCACATTCAGCGCTTTCAGCCTTGGACCAACTAGCACTGTGTCAGGACTTGCTGTATAGGCATGGATGGACATAAAGGAGAGGGTCCCAGAGAGCAGGGTCGGGGCCAAGAGGGCAGCCAGCCAGGGTGTATGGGCCAAAAGCATATGGTTAAGGAAGGTTCGAGTCAGGCAGGAGAAGAGCAGGACCAGGGCTGGAACTGGAGAAGCACGGCTGAAGCCAGGACAGGAACCATTGTTTCACCCAGGTTCCTAGTGCCACGGGGCAGCTTTTTAGCCTTGATAGGAACCAATCGGAAGGTGGAAAGAGGGTGTGGCTAAAGCAGAGACCTGCTAGGCCCAAACCACTATCCTGACTGCCCCAGCACACCCAGTTCAAGGCCTGGTTGTTGACACCTTCTCCTATCTGAATACACCACCCAGTTAAAATACAAATTGAAATATAGTGTCTCTCTCTCTCTCTCAATAGGATAGTCAGATGGACCTGTCTCTTAATTATGACTTGTAATTTTTTGCAGCTTGACCCAAAGCTCATAGATGATGTGTGAGAGTGGAGAGTGTGGGGGCACAGTTTATTGGGTATGACTTTGCTGAACCCCACGCCATGAAGCACGCCCTCAAACCGAGGGGTGGGTTTCAGCCAGGGACAGCTGAGCAGCTGTTTAGCAGAAACAGGACACCGCCATTTGGAGCTGCGTTCTGTTGTCCCTTGCTGCAGAAATGAAAGGCACTCTAGGTTTATGTTGTGGGTCAGTACAAGTTTTAGCAAGTTGTAACCCTGTGCAAAATGGCCCCCACATAACAGGATTGGTGGGACTCACTGTTTGAGTAGCAGAGTGACTCACCCATTAGAGAAAAGAAAATGTTACCATAATTAATTTTCTGATTTTCAGTTAAACATAAAGTACCCATGTCAAAGGCCAAGGCTTTCCCCACTGAAGGCCCTATGCCCCCCATGCCTGGAACTCCCTCCCTACCCGCATCCGCCTTGCCCCCTCCCTCCGCTCCTTCAAATCCCTCATGACCCACTTTTTCCTTGCTGCCTTTCCCAATGCCTGCTAGTTGTTCCCTCTCTGCCCCCCTCTGCAGACTGCTGCAACCAACCTGATTGTAACCAAGCCAAGCACATGCACCTGAGACTTCACATCTGCTTGAATGTTGTTTCTCTTCTCCCGTTTTCCCCACTGTCCCCTCTCCCTGTCTTTTAGATTGTAAGCCACAAGCAGGGACTGCGTCTATTTCTATGTTTCTGTACAGCACCAAGTACATGACTGGCGCTATAATTTTTATAATAATAATAATAATAATAATATGTGGGCTCATATGTTAAGCATATGTTACTACTAATAGTTTAGTCCTGGGTTCCATGTGTTGCTCCCCAACACTTTCCTGAATTGCTGTAGGTCCTCAAACTTCAAGCCATGTCTCCCTGCATTTGACACAAGTATGGGACTCCCCTTATTTTAGGCTAGTGCTTCTCACACTCACGTTGTTATCTGAAGTTTATTCATGGACTCCAGGTATTGTTGGAGCCTCTGTGGGGAGCATCTTCCCAACCCTGTGCAACTGGGGCTGTAATGGAGAGGTGTACTGCCTTTCTTTACCCTAAGAAACTGGGCAGGGGGAGAGAGAGAACCTGGACCACACCTGGGGGAGTGGATTTACAGGGAGTCAGTGAGCATTTTTAGACACATGTTAAAGTTCCAGATGTTTCAATCTTCTGGGTTTACAAGTCCACAAGTAAGTCCTGGATGCATTCTTCACACAAACACTGCCCTGAGGCAGCCTAAAGTAGCCGCAGCTGTAGATGTGAGGGGTTGCCATGGAAACCAAGCGACCACAGCTGCCTGGAGCAAAGCAGTTTCCCGGGAGAACCTTTTTACACACACAGGAGAAGTTCAAAGAGCCAGATGTTTAAGATCCGACAGCAAACATGCAGGAGAAATCGGTGCGTAAAAACCCCCAGGACCAGCCATGCCCCCCCTTTGGCGACCGGCCTGGGGTGTAGAGGAAACTCCTCTCCCTTGTTGGGGCAGTGACCAGCATTTCTCGGCTGAGACTAGCACTAGCCAGGCTGGGAGCCACCCCAGCCTCCTGACATGGCTGCTCGCTGTGGAGGGCTCCTCCTCCTCCCCCGCTGGAGAGGATCCCTTTCTGGCAGGAACGCGAGCCGCCTCTTCCGCGGAGAGTCCCCGTCCGGGGCGAGCAAGCAGAGCAGGCCAGGCCAGGCCAGGCCGGGGGCGGAGCAGCGCCAGGGGCAGGGCTCGGCCGGCCGGGGAGCTGCCTGATGCAATCCGACTCGGGGTTGCAGCAGGAGGAGCCAAGCCCTTTGGGGAGGGCGAGCCAGAGCGATTTCCCTTTCCTGTCTAGCATCGGATCGGACGGGACCTCCCTTCTGGGCGAGACGTTCCCCGGGGGCGGCGGCAGGTAAGGCGGGGAGCGCCGGGACCCTCTGGCTGGGCTGCCTGAATGCCGGCTTCCAGCGGGGCTGATTGCTGCCTCTAGGCTGCACCCGCTCTGCCTGCCCAGACGGGCAGCTCAGGGAAGAGTTCGGCTTGTGGAGCACGTGGCAGCTTCAGCCTCAGTAATTCGGGCGTGGAGCATGGGGGGTAGTAGCGCCTAGCACTCCCGCCCGCAGGGGCTGCACGGACAGCTGGACACTGCCCTTTAAGACACGGGTTTTTGCGGGATGGGTGGGGCATACTTCTCTATCTCTTAGGGCAACCTTAAAAAATGGAAACTGCTGTAGCCTGGGGGATTCCTTCTCCTCTCCCCACCAATATTTTAGGTGAGGGGAGAAGGAATCCCCCAGCCTACACCAGTCTGAATTTGACATGTGGGGAGGAGGGGGCAGGCACTGCCTCTCCTATTTGGGGGAGGCAGCTATGCTCTGGCCAAGCCCTGGTGAAAGTCTCCCTATTGACCCGCGGTAACTTTGAATTGAAAGGAACATCCGAGGTGACTTGGAATGCTGAAGGGGACCCCTGCCCTTCTGGACACTCAGCAGATGTGCCTATATGGCCCTGTGCCCGTCAGCTGCCTGTTTCTGCCTATATTCATGTTTGTAGACTGGGGTCTAAGGAGGAGGGAATGTCTGGCTCTCTTCTGACACTGGGGTAGGGACCTGTCTATAACTATTGATTGCGCAAGACCAGGCAAGCTGCTGGCCTTATATAAATAAATAAATAACGTGCTCTCTTTGACTCATTGCCATGCTCACTTTTATTATTATTATTATTATTATTATTATTTATTAGCATTTATATAGCACCAGCAATGTACCTGGCACTTTACAAAGAATAAAATAGGCACAGTCCCTGCCCGAGAGCTTACAATCTAAAGCCCGACTTTTTTAAAATGAAGGTAGCAGAGTTTACTTGCAGGCCAATTGAAAAAAAAAGCAGCATACGTTGGGGTTCTTATCAGTTGAGATAAGCAACGTTCAGTTTTACTGCATTAGGTACAGCCTGCAGCTCCAAAAAAAGGAATAATGCAAAAAAAGGTAAGGCGTCTCAAAAGTTTCATTTGTTAAAGTGATGCTGTCAGCTGGCAATCGAGTCAATAATAATAATAATAATAATAATGTTAAAAGTAGTTTTGGTTACTATGCTTGTCTCCGAGTCCTCCAGTCATGCTTTGCGGTCTCACAATTGCATTTTCTTAGCTTAAAGAAAATAATAATTTCCTCTATAAAAGCACTAATGTTTCTCCACATTCAAACAGGGGAGCTGAATTGGGAGAAACTGCTGAACCCAGTACATACAGAAAGTGGTGAATATTGCACAAATCAAGTAAAGTGAAAAAATAAAGGCACTTATATTTTCTCTGAGCTCTTTTAAAGTAATATTGGGAGTTATAGGTAAAGGTGTACTCAAAATAAGCTAGAAAGTGTTTTTAAAGTTGACAGTATATGTACAATGTACAATGACTGTACATGCAATATTTACATGCAACGGACATGTGCAACTGTCAATTGCAATTAACAAGAAAAGCATGAATAGATGTGTATGTGCACAATTTTTAAATGCAGGACAAACCTGGAAAATAGGAATTTCCTGATATTAGAGAGTTTAATTTCTCAAGTTAAAATTGTTGCATCTTTGTGTTTGTAAGAACTTTCAATCATTTCTGCCTTCATTATTTGAACCCTTGCTAACCCTCAAACATTTGCTGATCAGAATTTTAGCTAGATCTCTTGAGTTATCTCTTGAACTTCTTACATGTCGGCTAAAGCAAAAATGCATTCTCTGCTGTTCTGTGTTTCCTTTAACAGGTTCTCTGATAGCCTTCAAAAGGTTTCACAATGTGCGGGATTTGGGCCCTTTTTGGAAGTGACGGATGCCTCTCTGTCCAGTGTCTAAGTGCCATGAAAATAGCACACAGAGGTCCAGACGCATTTCGTTTTGAAAATGTCAATGGATTCACCAACTGTTGTTTTGGTTTCCACCGTCTTGCAATTGTTGATCAGTTATATGGTATGCAACCTATTCGAGTGAAGAAGTTTCCATACTTATGGCTATGTTACAATGGTGAAATCTACAATTTCAAACAGGTAAAAAACCTCACAAAATAATAACTCCTCTCCCTCTACCCCTAACGGAGTGCCATGGAACTCGGAGCTTCTGTAAATAAAAATGCAGTGGCATAGAATATCTGAGCAAATAACTAAATTATTAATCTTTAAAAACAAGCTGACTAGGTAAATTTCAGGACCAAAGTATTGGTATACATGACTTACAATGTAGTAGTACTATACATAAAAGTTTTTATACTGAAAAGGGACTGTGTAAAAATGGTGATGTCTGATATCTGGAGTAGGGGGATCTTTTCCTCCCTGCTGCCCTCTTTGAAAATGAAGGGCTGGCTCGAAGTTTGGGATGAGGAGTACCTAAAGATGTTCTTGGACGGAATGGAAGAACAGGGTCCAAATCAGAAATCCACCCCCTGAGTGCATGTCCTCATCTCCACCCCGTTTCCCTGAACTCACTGTTTCAGGGCTTGAGAGTTGGAACTGGGTCCACAGGGTAGATCCCAGACCAAATAAAAAATAGCTGGGGGCAGGATTTATTCCCTGTGCTATAGATTTCCCACCCTTGTCTTATATATAAGGCTGTTCTGGTTTGTGTATTCCAGTTGCTTCCAAACTTTTTGCTAGTGAGACCCCCACTTTGAAATGTAAATATAATCTCATGACCACAGATAGCAGCAAATTTGTGCAAAGTATATGAATGCAGCCATACGAGCAGGAAAGGCCTGATCCCCGCATGAATTGCACCCACCACACATTGGGCTGGCGGACACACAAGCAGGCCACCGTATCCTGCTTTGAGCAACTTTGCTATCCCCTAGGCCACTGGCCTTTTTCTGAGGACGCAAGGTGTAGCAAGGTTGCCTAAAGTGGGGTAAGGGTTGCCCAAAGCAAGGTGAAAATCTGGCAGCTGCTGGCCACATGAGTCACTGCATCTCATGGTAAGGATGCCCAAAGTGAGATAAGACTACCCAAGGTAGGATTCTGGCTTGTGTGGTTGCATCCTATGGAACAATTCTCAGAACCATGATCTCGTACACAGATGGCATGAACCCACTTGGGGTCCTGAGCCATAGTATGGGAATCACTGATGGGGGAACTTGTAGTTGGAAAATATTGCTTTGCTTTTTTTTACTCCTGTACAGTGCAGACCCAACAGAAAAAGAGGGGTCAGGATTCTATTTTCACTTGTGCACCAACAGAAATATTGGCTTTCGTTGTACTGAAGGCATCAGTGCTGTACATACTGCTGTCATTTAAAGCAGCTTTTGGCCTGCTCTTTCTGTTTTTCATGAGAATACATACATAGCAACAACAACCAAAGTTTAATTTCATATTCCTGGGTGAATTTGTAAGACTAACTTTTAGAAGAAGAAAAAACCTTTCTATATGTAAATTGAGCAAACTTGCTCTGAAAATGAATGAGGGAGAAACAGTATGGAATCCTGCATACATTTCAGAGCACACACACACAAGTCGAGGCTCTCATCCTACAAGCACTTGAGCATGTAATTAACCTTATTACTGCAAATCGTCTCATTGGTTTCATTTTTTAAAAATGAGCTGTAACAATTTAGTAAAGAGACTTTAGTAAACAAAGACTTAATATTAAGTTGATCTATGGTTTAACATTTTTTTCTCTTGCTAAATCCATATCGTTTTTTTTTAAAAATCATTTTCCCCCATGCTTTTTAAAAAAAGTAATGCCAACTGCCCAATATCACACACAGCCTGTAAAATATAATATATATGGAGATGGTCAGCAGGAAAAATAACTTAGTAAGGAAATGTATTTAAGGGTAATTTCAGACTTACGAAAATGCCTTTCCCCACAGTGGATCACAGGGTATTTTCAGACGTTACGAGATCACAGTGAACCACGGTGAATACGCACGGGTGGTCACTGTGCCTTGCACGTCTGTTTGGCGGCCGCCAGATGTTCGCCACGGTCAGTACCCACATGGGGTCAGTTTCAACCACGCTTTCCGGGCTAGCCGTGGGACTTTCCCGGGAAGCGTGGTGAAAGTGATCCCCGGCGGGGACCCCCAAAAAATCACGTCTGGTCGGGCGCCACGGCCCGGGATCACCGGTGGGATCCCGGGCCGTGGCGAATTCGGCCAGACGCTGCGGCCGCATTGGTCCCGCCGCCCGCCTGTCTCCCCAGAGGGCGGGTGGCGGGGAGTGCGAGGGGCGGGGCCATGCAGCCGCACGTTGCACCGCGCGGCCCCGCCCCCTCCCCGATTCCCCGCCGGGGCGACCCCGGCACGTCTGTTAGGGGGTGACGGGGTCGCCCCGGCGGGGGATCAATATATTGATTCCGTGACGGGGCCAACTGGCCCCGTCACGTCTGAAACCACCCACAGTGGATCCCCTGTGGTGGTGGCATTTCCGGGAACGTCTGTTTGGTCCCGGCCAGATGTTCACCACGGTGAACCCCTGGCCGGGATCAAGCTTGACCACGGTTGGTCGAGAACCATGGTTAGAGTGGCCACGATCCGGGACGGGGCCAGCGATGGCAGCACTGCACGTCCGCTCGCCAACCCTGTCCCGGAATCAGGCCCCAACCATGGGACGGGGTCAGGCGCAGCGGCCTCATTGGCCGCTGCGCCTGCCCGTCTCCCCGTGGGTGGGCGGCCGAGGGAGCGCGGGGGCTGGGACTGAGTGGCCACGCGGCGCATCGTGCAGCCCCTCCCCAATTCCCTCAGGGATCAGGCCGGCACGTCTAAAGGACGGACGGCCTGATCACGAACCAGGATCAGAGATGGATCCCAGTCCAGGGTTCAGCGTGGTGGGCCTCTGGGCCCATCACGCCTGAAATTACCCTAAGTTTCATTGTTCAGAGTACTTAATAATGAAGAATTGTGAGTTAGAACATTTAAAATTGTGAAAAATACAGAGATGGGGTTCTTCATTATTTGGTGTTCAGCATGTTATTTTTAGCTGCTTTTTCTGCTGCCCTGTTTCATTAAACACTTGTTTAAACTTACATGGGTGTTTGCTGGCATTTGACCTAAGCGTTCCATTGGTTCTGAGTGCTCCGTATGAAATGCAAAGGCAACTAGCAGCGGTGACCGTTTTTCTAATGCAGGATTTGATTCTGCAGTGCTTACTAAGTCACATTCCCACTGATGTCGGTAGACGTTTTACTGAGTAAGCGTTTCAGGATTTAGCTCTTGGTTAGTGTCTGATTGTAGAAGACAGTGAGTGCTAATGAGAGTAACCCCAACATAATGTAGAAGAAAGAAAATGCTAAACACTCAGGACAGACTCCTGATTCTGTTGGAGACAGGTTTTTACCCACAAAATCAGCAACTTTTAATGCTTTTTTTTGCTGTACAGTATGTTGTCATTTCAACAGTCGGACCCTGAACGTGGTCTGAACCCTACAGCCCTTAATCACCAGAGGGTGTTTTTAAAGTTTGTTGATTGATTGATTGATTGATTCAAAACTTATACCCCGCCCTCTTCGACCACAGGCGGCTCACAACCAAGAGACGCGTCCACGTGTGGCCCCCCCAACATCCACATGTCCAACTGCCCGTGTGATGGTGGTGTGTGGGGAGGCGCGCTCCCATGACCCATGCAGTGGCCACGCATGAAGCTCTCCTGAAAAATCCGGGGTGCCCCACGAGGGCCAGGGTGGCTGCTTCCGTGGATGGGCAACCGTGCTTGGAGCTGCTCGTTTGAATCACCCCCCACGCACACTGCATACGTGGGCGCCCCGCAGCCATGCCATTCAGCAGCTACCAACGGAGCTCATTGAAAAACACCCAGAGACTTACTAAAAGAAGAAGAGATGATAGAATATTAAATATAGGTCCATGGTCTGAATTAAAAACAAATGAGGAGATTTACTCAGTTTCTAGTCAGGGAGATAAGAACCCCAAGGTTCTAAAAAAATGATATACAATGAATAATGCCTCTCTGCATTTTCTGTCCTACAGATTATCTTGGGCCCTATTTACACGGATGGCACCTACGCATGAACAAACACAAATCTGGGTGTTCATGTGTGGGTGAGTCTCATGTACATGCCACAGTGGGGGGACGCGGGTGCGCTCCCACGAACACGCATGTACACTCACATCCACCCATCGCACACGCACGGAGCAACCAGCAAAAACAGCAATTGCTCCATGTGTGAAGACAGGTGGAAATGGGTGTGTGCCCATCTACACCCTCCCCCCCCCCCCCCCCCCCCCCCCCCCCCCC
>QEPC01003143.1:5300393-5327707 GCA_003113815.1 Sphenodon punctatus | reverse complement strand
ACCCTCCCCCTCCCTCCCTCCCAAAGGCCTGGGCAAACAGCCAGGTCTTACAGTTCCGCCGAAATGTCAAAAGGCTTGGGGCCAGGCGAGCTTCCTCCGGAAGGGAGTTCCAATTGCATCTGAATGAGCATGCCATGCTACATTCCATTTGGCTTCACCTGAAGTTGGCCATGTGGAGTGAGGATAGACTACGGGCGTTGACAATTTACTCGGTGTAAACAGACCCTGTGTCCGCCTGCTTGCAGCCCCGCCTGGATCCGTTTTAGACGGACCCAGTAGTTGTCGCAATCTGCCCACACGCCGCCCCTTCCCTCGCACCATAGAGTTGCAGGCGGATTGCCCTATGCTCTAGGCTAGCGCTCGTAACTCTATTGTGTTGCCCAGGGCAAGGGCTTGTTAGGGGAGGGGTTAAGAACTGAAACACCCACTCACACACACACAGAACAGCTAACCTCCTCCCGGGTCTGTCCTCTAGGGAAAAAGTGTCCTCAGGATCTTATAAGGCCCTTAGCTCCGGAACGAAGCAGGCCAGATCATCATAGGACCCAGACCAGCGTTGCCAGTAGCATGGCGCCAGGGAGGGGGAGCACTTAATACAACAGGGGTGAGGACCAGAGGGGGGAAAGAAGGTGCCACAGGGACGAAGGGGAAACAGTGGGGGGAGGGGAGGGCTCTCGTAGTGAGGAAGGGCCTTGGAAAGGGGGAATGGAAGGGGAATTTCCCGCACTCATGCTATCCCCTTTTAGAACCCTAAATACGCGTCCTTGCTTTTGCACGGGGGGCCAGTGTCTGAGTGGTGGAGCTGATCACCGGCAAGGCTGTCTCTGCAGCTGTCTTTTATTGCTGCCTAAGTTGTCTTGCCTTTAAGTGCAGGCGCGCGGAGTGCCTTGGTTCCCCCGGCAACTCCGCGATGCTGCGCACGTGCGGTGGTTCTAGACGGCTCAGCCAAGGTCAGGGCCTTCCCTTGCCTCTGTCGCCGTTCCGCCGTCGGATCTGGCCGGGGGACCTACCATCCCTGGAGCCCCTGCCTCGTCATCGCCAATGGGCCCCCTATCCCCAGCGCCACCAGAGGCTTGTTAAATCCGGTGTTGGTGACCCCGGGCCCGACCTCGTCGGCACCCCCCATGAGCCCTAACAGGGGTGGCTGAAAGTGGAGCTGCAGACAGATGCCCCGTGTTTGGCTGGCCCGTTCCGCTGGTGGTGCTCTGGGATGTTCTGCTTCTACATCTGGCCACCCCAGGGCTGAAGTAGGCTGGCGCAGTCAGCACCAGTGTAGTTGTTCGTCTCCAAGTACCCTGTGTACTTGAGATGGTAACCTTTATTAGGGGCAACTCTTATTAGGGCAATGTCATCTTGCCCAATAAATCTTCAACTTGATAACTGGATTTTCTGAACTTTTTTGGCCCTTGTCCTTGAGTAGTCCTTTTGAAAGTAACAGGAATACTTGCACATAAGCGTTTGTAAGGTCAGGGTGTTAGTCATTTGTAAACATACCATTGACTCTCCTTTCTCTAAACATTGATCCAATAGGTTAATATATTACATTAGTAACTTTGCTTGTCACACTCCCACAGGTACTAAATGTACTACATTTAATAGTGCTTTAGCTTGACTGTGTTGTTCGGTGTCTAATTATTGTCTGATTTCTCCTAAAATGTCACAGTATTAAAATATGACTTGCCATATGGATGGATCGCCATTAAATTTTATCCTTTCTGGTGCAGAGTGAAATATATCAGATGCCTCTTTTCCTTATACAAGCAGCAAGAGTATTTTTACAAGAATATTGATCCTGATAGAGTTGATGTCTACTGTTTAGGGGTCTTGCCCAGACCTCCATCCAGTTACCAGTTATTTTCTATGTGCTGCTGTTCACATCTTGTGCTAGCCAGAATCCCATGTTGCTTAAGTTCGCATTTCCCTTTATTTCTATTCTAAAACACATCTCCACCTCCCCTATTATGGGTAGGATTCCTGCAGTAGAGGCCCTCATGCAGCATATTGTCTTTGCATTGTTGAGCTGGCTGGCACAAGCTAAGAAGTCTAATGCTTAAATATGTTTTTATAATGATTTGGAGAAGAAAATGCTGTCCAGCCCATGGTGGACTTGATATCCGAGCTAGACAAAAACCCATTACGTTTTCTTCTCATGATGTTTTTATACTTGTAGGTCTTGTTGACTTGAAGCACGCAATGCCCTCCTGCCCTAAAGTGGAGCCTTTCCTTCCAGGACACTATGAAGTGTTGGATTTAAAGCCAAATGGCAAAGTTGCATCAGTGGAAATGGTAAAATTTCATAGCTGTAAGGATGAGCCTCTGCATGCAACTTACGATACAGTGCAAAATCTACCCTCAGGTAATATAACACATTTATAACAATGGGTTTCTCCAACCCTATTTTAATAAGATTTAAGAATTACTCTGCAAACACACAAACGTGCATTGCTTGTTGATGTAACTGATAATCTTTTGACGAAGAGATTAAAAACAAGCCTTGCACTGAGGCTTCCTTTGTACATGACAGGAAATATACTTGAGTTCTTGCATCTTTGCATGAGCATTTTTTTATATGAAAGAATTTGACATCCTTTATTTAATCCAGCACAACCTTAATGAAGTATTTTTTTAATTATTATTTATTTTTGTAGGGTTTGATCTTGAAACTGTGAAAAGCAACATTCGGATTCTGTTTGAAAATGCAGTTAGAAAACGTTTGATGTCACACAGAAGAATTGGTTGTCTCTTATCAGGTAGGAAGCAGGGCTTGCAATGATTTCACTTATTCTCCCTTGCCAACAAATCATCTGTGCTGCCTTAAAATCCTATTGCTTTAGGGGTTTCTTCTCGAGCCACAAACAAATTGACACCTGAAGAAATCTTTGAAAATTACTATTGCTTTTATTGAGGGTTTTAATTTCTTTATTATACCAAGGGAAAATTGAATTGGACTATTAGATTGTCAGATCGCTGACCATTAAATAACATTAATTGAAAACACAAAACATTTATTAAAACTATAAGGCTTCTGGGTGGGTTATATTTTTAACAAAGCGAAGTGGCTGCTTGTGATGAGCAGGCATGGGCTCTTTAAGATCTGGTGCTCATCACTTAAGCTCTGTCCCTTTAGGAGGATAAATAAAAAAAGGTAGTTGGAGTAGTGAAGCAGTCTATGCCTGGATGCAGAGGGAAGCAGACATGTGGGTGAGAGTCTCCACTGTATGTTCTCCAAGGATCAGCTGTGTCATTACTAGTTTTGATAGTGATTTTCACTTCTTTAAATTTACCTAAAGGAAAGTTCATACATTCAGTTTCAAGTGCAGGAGCCACACAAATCTTGCATTGTACAAATTTTCAGAGTCTGGCTTACAAACATAATAAAATCCATTATTCTTGCTGGGTTCCAGGGGGGCTAGATTCCAGTTTGGTCGCTTCAGTTCTTCTGAAACTGATGAAAGAATCCAACATCGCTTACCCATTACAAACATTCGCTATTGGAATGGAAGACAGTCCTGACTTATTGGCTGCTAGAAAGGTATAATATTTTTGTTTTCAATTTGCATTTACCACATTTAGCTGTCATACAGAGCTCATAATGCATTCTTGATGTAGAGTTAGGGCCTGATACAACTCCTATTTGAAGTCATTGGGTAATTTCAG
This sequence comes from Sphenodon punctatus, assembly GCA_003113815.1. NCBI lineage: Eukaryota > Metazoa > Chordata > Lepidosauria > Sphenodontia > Sphenodontidae > Sphenodon > Sphenodon punctatus. The sequence goes on along the minus strand of QEPC01003143.1, from coordinate 5,324,050 downwards.
ACGTTACTGGATCACAGTCAACCACCCTGAATCACAGTGGATTCAGGGTGGTGGCTGGGATCGCGTGAATGTCTGTTTGAGCCCCGCCAGATGTTCACCACAGTGAATTCATGGCAAGGTTCAAAGCTAACCACGATTCTGGAGGTGAGGTGGACCTCACTTCCAGGAGCGTGGTTAGCTGAACCACGATCCGGAATGGGGCGAAAGTAACGTCTGTTACCTCGCCCCGTTCCTGACCGTGGTCCAGACCGCAGAACGGGATCGGGCGCAGCGACCTGATTGGCCTCTGCGCCCGCCTGGCTTCCCAAGGGCGAGCGGCCAGTGAAACGCAGGGGGCCGGGGCTGAGCGGTCGCACGACATGTATGCTGCCTCAGAGCTTCTGGATTTCGTGAAGGTAACGTATTGTGGAGTACTTTGGATGGACACCCACTTTTTATTGCAAATTATTTTAAACAGGTGGCAGCTTATATTGGTAGTGATCATCACGAAGTAATCTTTAATTCTGAAGAAGGAATTCAGGCATTGGAAGAGGTCATTTTTAGCCTGGAAACCTATGACATTACAACAATACGGGCTTCAGTTGGTAAGAGCCTAACATTCTTTTGTAACATTTGAGGCATAGTTTTACGCCAAAAGAGTTATTCTGCATCATACTGGTGGTAACTCATTGGGTAAAAACACATGTGGCGGTGGCATGCCAGCATCATGGCCCAGGGCAGAAATCCACGGCAGACACTGTCTGGGCCATGTCAGGGCATCGACCATGGCTGCCCTTGGTCGGGCCACTGTCCCAGGAAGGGGGAGAGCTGCAACAAACGTGCAGGCAGCCGGTTAAGTTTTTCTAAACTTCTTTAGCTATTTTGTTTGCATTCAAAGATTATTTAGTAAGACAGAATAGAAGAACTCACTGGGAAAAAAAAAATCTATTAACTTTCAGAATAAAATTTGCAGACCAAGTCATGTGGAATGATTCTATGGGTAATTTCAGACGTGATGGGCCGTTTGGCCCGCCATGCTGAATCCTGGACCGGGATCTCTCTCAGATCTCCGGTCCATGATGAAGCCGGCTGTGCATTAGACATGCCGGCTCCATCACGCTGGGGAATCTCGAAGGGGGCGGGGCTGTGTGGCGTGGCGTGCGGCTGCACCCCCCCAACCCCCCCCGCGTGCGCTCCCTTGGTTGGGGCTGGGGCCACAATCCGGGATGGGCCAAAGGTAACAGACGTTACTTCTGGCCCATCCCGGATCGTGGCCAGTCTAACCACGGTTCTGGTCCTCAGGCCTGCCTGAGGGCCAGAACCGTGGTCAATTTGATCCTGACCGGGTGTTCACTGTGATCCACTGTGGTGAATGGCGATGTTGTAGCATCTGAAATTACCCTATGATAAAAATGGGTGCAGTCCTGATTCTATTAAAGTCAAGGGCAAAACTCTCATGGACTTTAAGGGAGGGAGGATCCACATCCTGAGCTTTATGAATAGGATGCATTAAGAAGGACTGAAGGACAACAGATAATTTATTAGTAAAACAAATTGATTAATGGCCTCCATTATGCACAATAATTGCTAAACATTTACTATTTATATGGGAAAATCTTTAACTTTGGAGTCTTATTTTTTCAGGCTTCAGTTCAAAAAAGCATTCTTACTTAGGACTGCACTTACAGCACATTATTAACGATAAACATATGCCTAGACGCTTTCCTGAATCGGATCTGTATATACATTTGGAAATTCCCCAGTGAAATATTAATTTGGGTTTCAAAGATTACTTATCCAGAGAGAGTGTGCGGTTTCCATGTTGGTCCCAAGTGACAGAGAGGAACGCAAGTGGTTCAAAGATTACTCACAGAGAAGTGTATGCTTGCATAAGAAATTATGAACCAAAAATGAACCTTCTATTTGCATAGATAGTGGCGGTTTAAAGTTAGCAAGAAAGAGCTGCTACATTTGTGGATTTTAAACTGTCTTTTCCTCCTACCACTATAACCAATATACACTGAAAGTAGTAAAGCACCAAACTCAAAATAAAAACTGCAATGTGTGTAACAAGTTCTTTTAGCTGAAAAGTATACTAACTAGATTAAAACAACTCTGTAAATCTTTTCCCTCCTCAACAGGCATGTATCTGATTTCCAGATACATACAAAAGAAAACAGACAGCGCAGTCATTTTTTCAGGGGAAGGCTCAGACGAGCTGACAGAAGGCTATATCTATTTCCATAAGGTAAATGCGGCACTTTCTTCTCAAAGGGAAATATTCTGATTTGTGTATGTTCGTATTTTGTTACAATGTCTGGGCCAAAATAATCCAGACAGAATTTCTGGAGAGTAAAACCTCAATTATGTCCAGTGCTGGTACGTTCATTTCTATTGACAAATAAAATATAATTTATGAAGGTGAATGCATAAGTAATATATAAATATATATAGCACTAGCAATGTTCCTGGCACTGCATAATCATTAATTGGAAACGGGTCCCTCCCTGAGGGGTTCACAATCTAGGAAAGAATTCGGAGGGAAGACACAGAAGACGCATTCACAAAGTTGAAAAGTCGCAGGTGCCTTTGCTTGGCCTAGTTACAGGGGAAGAGGAAACCCTGAATGATGGGACAATAGAAGCAGCATCAGTGAGCAATTGGGGTGGGGTGAAGAACTAGGGAGAGCCTGATAGAAGAGGTAGGTTTTTAGGAGGGATTTGACAGTTGGGAGGGAGCAGAGTGAATGTATTTAGGGAGAGAGTTCCAGGCATAGGGGACAGCATGGGAGAAGGGGCAAAAAATATTTTCTAAGGCCCCACTCCGGTAATGGTTCACAAGTAAACTATTTCAGATTTGCAGCCTAAGACCCCAATTTATAAATGCTTTTGCAGTAAATAATTGTGATTGGAGTGGGATCACGGACAAATATCAAGTTTGAAGACCGCATTGTACGCCTTGTCCAGATTCTAGACTTTGGCCCTGAACTAGGTCCACGTGCATTGCTTTAAAAAGCATATAGAGAGCTGGTTGAAGTGGCAGTTGGAGTCTGATTTAATCTTTTTTAAAAATCTATGATACAAGACGTTTTGCAGCAACAATGGCCGTTTTTAGACGGGATGCACTCATGAAGGTCCACCCATCCCCCGTGGACCTGGGCACTCATCTGAAGGCGGCGTGGGTGGAGGCACCGCAACCCATGTAGCACCCACCTGTGCCCCCACACGGAATACCCTGGGGTTTTCCCGGTTGTTCCGTGTGGGGGCATGAATGGGTGATGCATAGGTGCGGGCGCACACCCATTCGCTGCTGCGTGAAGCCCCCCCCCCCCACGAAAAGAGCACGGCAATGCACACGTCCTCCCCCCCCCGCCCTCCCCGGGCATGTCTGTCTAAAAACAGCCAATGCAAGTGCCTCTGTACTGTCCAGTACTGCTAAAATGACACGGTCTGGGGCCGTTTTTACACAGATGCCTCCCCCCCCCCCCACCCCCGGGTGTGTGGGAGGGTGGTTCCACCGGTGGGGGCGTCTGTGGAAATGGCACACAGGTAGGTGGGGCGATGGGTGTCCTACCGGTGTTCGCCCATGGTGTTCGCCCATGCAAACATCGGTTGGAGGTGCGTGTGCGTTCCCGACGAACACCCAAGTCCACCCATCATCCACCCATGGAGCCATCCGAAAAAAAGTAGGAGGCTCTGTGAGGAGATGGGTGTGCGCCCATCGGAACAGGCATATATCCACCTCCACCCACCGTGGCAGCACACCCATCCCCGCCCACCCACTACTGCCCATGTAAAAAGGGCCCGAATCTTCAGGAGCCATTTCCAAGGCTTGTAGCACCATTTTAACTAAACATGCAATTTTTAATTGATGTAAGCGGTGCAACATTTGTGTGGAAACTCTTAGCTGGTTTAAACATGGTTTATACCACCGCAAGAAAGTTAAAGGCAGAACTGCTCTCCATTACAAACGGGATTGCTAAAGCCCTGATATTGAGGAAACCGCTTGAGCTACAGTTCTGAAAATTTATCCATGGCTTATATTTGTGGGGACTGTCATATGGGCAAAGTCTGAAGAAGATCCAGCCAGAAAAATCAAAAGTTATAGCTGTTTAAACGTTAATTGGTTGTCAAAATGCACAGTGTCCTGACGATTTTGAATCATCAATTTCTCTTCCCCTCTGTCGAGTTGAGTCCCCAGATTTCACAGCCTGGGATCTAGATCAAGTGCTGGTGTAGTGTGAAAATGATTGGTGTAGCCAAAAAGGAGTTATTAAACATTAAAAAATCAGTTCTGCTGGCTGACGCATGTGCAGTCAAGCAGCCGCTAACCGCCATTTGTGGTGTTAGAAAAAAACAGCATAAGGACAGTTACGTGACTTTTCATATGGAGTCAAAAGTCTGCAACTTTTCATACAGAGTGAAAAGTACAGAGTGAAAAGTTGCAGACTTTTCACTCTATGTAAAGTTGCAGACTTTTTATACAGAGTCAAAAATACAGAGTCAAGTCAGATGGTAATTGACATTTTATTTTATTACAGCATTTTTACCCCACCCCTCCTGCGGCAGCTCGGGGCAGCTCACAACATAATAAGGAAACCTAAAAAGCTAAAAGTAACACTATTAAAACACATTAAAAAGGAAGGTACTGAACAACAAACCCTCCCCAGCCCACTCCCCATTCCACCTCATCTCCCTCGCCAAAAGCCAGGCGGAACAGCCAGGTTTTACACATATGGCAGAAGAAGGGGAGATCCAGGCTCACCCGGGCCTCCACCAGGAGGGAGTTCCACAGCCTGGGTGCGGCTACCGAGAACGCCCTCTCCATAGTGGCCCCCTGGGACCACATGGGGGACCTCGAGAAGGATGCTCCCAGTGCTAGTACAAGGGACTGTGGGAAGGGTAGGAGGTCTCTGTCCCTGCCTCCCATCCCCCCCCCCCCCTTTCTCCTTGGCAGAGCTGCCATCAGTGGAGCAATTTTGGTTCCGTGTTTGGCTGTGGAGGGCGTCGTTGTGCCTCCTCATCCCCAGTGCATCTGTACGGTGCCCATAGTACAGCCCCCCTGCTGCTTCTGCCCAGAACCTTCACTTCCATCCTGCCCCTCCCAACCCCCTGACAGCTTTCCCATCCTGGGGCTTGAACTTGCAGTGCAGAATAGCCCTGCCTGGCTGTCTCTCCTCCCCTTCCTTCTGAGTGGCATCAACAGCTATTGGGGAAGGGGCAGCAGGGAGAGCCACCTATTCCAAAAATGAATGGGGGGAGCAGTTCTGTAGGTTCATCTCCACTACCCTCCTTTCCTTCCCTGCAGCATCAAATCCAAAGCTGTCCCCTTGTGCTGGGGAGGCAAACCACATTAGTCTCATTCTGCACAAGCAATACAGACTCATGAGGTGATTTGCATATATCTGCTTGTGATTTGCATGCAGCCCCAAACATCCCTGTGTGGGGCTGGAGTAGAAGGCTAGAACATCCCTGTGAAGCGATGAACCTGCTGCCAAATGGGGGGACTGCCCAGCCAGTTTGTGCCCCAAGTCTGGAGTGCCTGCCTTGCCCCATAGCTCTGCATCACCCTCCCTGTTCCCTGTATGAATCCTGCCCCTCAGGATATGGTATTTTAAATATGGATATGACTGTTAAAAACAGAGGGCAAAGATGGATATGATTTTCATGCTTCTGGTTTTCTTTTTCTGTCCTTCCATACTGTGTATCCACATGTGAACATAGCACATAACTGACACACATGATTTCTTTTAACATTGTCATTACTATATTAATCATGTGCCCCCAAAACTGGAAATTTTCTAAAACAACTTTACAGTTTAAAAAACTGTTAAAGGCAGAACCGTTTCCAAAACAAAAACCTTTCCTTTTAAACCCATTAATACATTTCCCCAAAATACATTTCCCCCTAACTTAAACTTCAAAAAACATGAAAAATAACTACAATTACAATTAAATGTTTTTTTTAACATACATTACAACAAAAAACAAACACCAAAAAGTATGGAAATTTACAAATTTTCTATCTATAGTCCATCATTTACCATCAACATTAACGTAATATATATACTTAATTCCTTACCCATACATACTGTTATTTTTCACTAATCAGATCAGAACGTTTATTTGTTTAGCCATTGGCCATTACAAAATAAGTATACAATCTTAAAACAAAACAAAGTAAAATGCTCCTCAAAACATAAATAAAATAAATGAACATGTTTCACTAGAAGGTAGTTTTTACCATCCCAATCATCCCCTGTGTTCCATGGGATTATCTTTATCATAGACTCATTTTGGGACCAGCCAAAAAGGAGACTAGAAATCGGTCCCACTACTAGGTCCCCGTATGCAAATACAGGTTTTCACTAAACTATCACATTATTTCTTTAGTGATAATTTCTTTATTATCATAATTTGACAAAAAACAATTTTTTCAAACTGCCTTAACTCTGTCCTTTTGCACAGAATTGCGTTGCATACAACTGATTGTATAAAGTTGTCTACACTGACATTGTCAACAGTACATTGTATAATGTGTATACAATATTTATACATGTAAATGACAGAGTTAAGGCAGTTTGAAAAAAATGTCGAATTATGATAAAGAAATGATCAATAAAGAAATAATGTGATAGTTTAGTTAGTGATAAATAATATAAGTATGTATGGTAAGGAATTAAGTATATATTACGTTAATGTTGATGATAAATTATGGCATATAGATAGAAAATCTGTAAATAATTTCCATGCTTTTTGGCATTTAATTTTTGTTGTAATGCATGTTAAATGTTTTTTTAATTGGAATTGTAAAATCACTGAAGTTCAGTTGTATTCAAAATATCAACACCTAGTATTAATATAGAGCATACATACTAAATATGCCAACTTGTTGCAGGCACCCTCACCCGAAGAAGCTGCAGAAGAAAGTGAGAGGCTCTTGAAGGAACTTTACATGTTTGATGTACTTCGTGCTAACAGAACGACTGCAGCTCATGGGTAAAGTATTTCATAAGTGTTCTGATACCACAGGAACTGAAATTAAAGGGGTTTCTTCTGTCAACAGTAATATTAGACACCAGGTCAGTGATGCATTTCAGGAATGTTGGAGCTCTTCAGTCTGGGGGGTCAAGGTCCACACCCCGACTTCAGAAGTGCCATCCTGGTCAGGGCCAGACTTAGGGATTTTGCACCCCATGGCCCTTCTCAGGCTGCTGCCCCCAAGCCAAGCCCTGCCCCCATGCTTCATGTTCATGGGTGGGGGAGTCCTGTGTGAACGATGCGTTGTGCGCGTCCACCTAACATGCATTCCCACTCATCCCCACACATGGAGCAACCAGGGAAAATGGCGGTTGCTCCGTGGGTATGGATGAGCGGGGGGTGAATGGGGATGTGTGTGTGGCCATGTGCACACCCCGCCCACGGACCCACCACCTGGTGGAGCCATGCAAAAAGGCCCTGTGAGGAGCCACTCGAAGAAGAACAGAAGGTTGCTGCCTTGTAAACAAGGTTCTTATTCTCACAACACCCACCCTTCCAGCCCTGCATGGAATTTTTTTCTTATATTCCTAGAAAAGGTTGGAAGGAACTGTCATTCTGAGGGGGACAGTGCTTATTAAACTAGAGGAGCTTGAGACCATCACTTGGTCTATTATTTGAATATGGTGAGTACGTCGTGCACAACCCAGTTGTGAGACTGTTCGGAGCCATCTTGAAGAACCTTTACAAGGCAACAACCCGCTGATCAGTCACATGGGGAGGAGGAGTTTGTAAATAAACAGCTTTATCTCCCAGTCCAATTGGTGTCCCGCTGCTGCTGTAGGTAGGCCTACTAGCAAGTAGACGACAGAGGCAGGAGAGGGATGGGGACCCAGGCAGCAGCCTCCAGCCGTGCAGGGAGAAAACTAAAAACAAAACAAAAACCAGAGCGGGGCAGGGCCAGCGCTAAGATTGCCGCCTCCCAGAAAACACTGCCCAAGGCCAGGGCCTAGGGGGCCTGCTCCTATGTCCGGGCCTGATCCTGGTTACACTACAGTGGATAAAAACACATGAGATAGCGCACTTTCATTACGACCTGGCCCAGGGCAGAAATCCATGGGGGACACCTTCCGGGTCATGTCAGAGTCATGGGGGCCTGTGGCTGGGCTGCTGTCTCGCCACCCACATGACCCAGGGAGGGCTGCAACAGGCAGGCAGACAGCCCCATGCCATTCCCAGCACTCTTCCCCCCTGCCATGACAGGTGGTCAGTGATGGCTAGCCATGGTGGGCCCCGATCTGATCTGGCCTGGTTGGGCGAACCTTAGCCCGTGCTGTGAATTTTATTTATTCATTTATTTAAAACATTTTTACCACACCCCTAGCCTGAAGGCAACTCGGGGCAGCTTACAACAATATTAAAAATCCAACAACAATATAAAATACATAAATACAGAATCATAAAAAAGAATATTCAAAAGTATTCAAAGTGATCAGTACAAACCTCCCACCCACCCACTCCCTAACCGATCCCCCATCCGTCCGCCAAACACCTGACCGAAGAGGTCTTACAGCTTTGTTGGAAGGTGAGGAGATTTGGGCTGTGACGGATCTCCGCCTGGAGGACATTCCAAAGTGATGGGGCGGCTGCCGAGAACACCCACCTCTCCGTTTGGACCTGCTGGAAATGCGGGACCTCCAGGGAGGTGCTCCCGGACGACCACAGGGGCCGCCCGGGGGGTGAGGCGATCCTTCGGGTAAGCAGGGCCCAGACTGTTCAGGGCTCGGGCCCGGAAGACAATAGGCAGCCAGTGCAATGCTCAGAGCACTAGTGTAACGTGCTTCCTGTAGCCCGGCCTGGTCAGGAGACAGGCTCTAGCATTTTGCACCAGCTGCAGCTTCCAAGCTGTCACCATGGGTATCCTCGCGTAGAGTGCATTGCAATAGTCTAATCTCGAGGTGACGAATACATGGATGAGGGTGGTGAGGGCTGAGACATATGGGTGAAGCCTCACCGGATGTAACTGGCCACAGCCAACACCTGGGAATCTAGGCGCAGCTGCGAACCAGGAGCACTCCCAGGTTCTGCGCAGATGGAACCAATGGAAGGCGGACACCCCCAATAACGGAAGTATTCCCCTCCCCCAGATCACCAACCCCACCTACCAGCATCATCTCCTTCTTACTGGGACTGAGCTTCAATCAGCTCAACCTCATCCAGTCCCCCACAGTGACCAGACACTGGGACAGCAAAGAGAGAGCAGGGCCCGGGTCGGATGAAAAAGCTAAATACAGCTGGGTGTCGTCTGCATATTGATGACAGCTAACTCGCCAGCTGCTTACGACCGCCCCAAGCAGCTTCATATATACGTTAAACAAGAGAGGGGGCAGGATAGAGCCCTGCAGGACCCCACGCAAGAGACTTCCAGGGGACGAATTTGGGAATTTCCCAAGGACAGTGTCCTTGACTAGTCACCAATATGGCCTGGGGCAATCCCGGGCCAGCATCTGGCCACGCAAGAACAGATGTGCTGGTGACTAGCAGGCCAATTAAGAAAAGGTTGATTTACACGAGCATTCGCAACTGCTTGAATGTGAAGATTTGGTTTTGGTTTATTTATAAAAAAAACTCTGCATATTTCAGCATTGGTAGAGCATTCTCCAAAGCAATAACATTTGTACTCATGGTGGACGTATGGAGGTGTATTTTTAGTGAAGAACATTTATGACACAGAAAAAACGTTGACGATTCACCAGAGTACTCAGAGTATTGCTCCTTAGTAACAGTGACTCGCATGTTTGGGCAAATGGGCACTTGCGATGTACAACAAATATTGACTCGTCATGCTGAAATGTTTGCTAATGTGTCTGCAAATGACTGAGGAACAGTTTGGATTTATATGCGAAGATTAACTTGGTATCTAGATGATTATATTCACAAAGAAAAGCCTTTATCTGGGTGGTACAGCCCTTTTATGGATGCTATTCAGAAACATTATAAATTTGGAGAAAAAGGATCAAGATAACATTGTAGAGTTGTTGCTTGTTTTGAGGAGGATTATTATTTTTAAGAAAAAACCCAAACAAACCCTGGAAGACTTAATCAAAGGCTGTTCTCTATACTCTTGTTTACTGAAATGAGCAATAAAAATTCTTCTGAAAATTAAGGAATGGAAAATGAAAGAGGAAAGGGTTTTTACATCATTATTTGCAGAGAGTTTACAGCAACTTAAAGCAATTGGCATAGTAGTTAGAATAAAGATGGTTCAGTTATAACCTGTGCAGTTTACAAAGATCTAGCCTGTTTTGAAATTTAATGTATTTGTAAGAATGCAGAAAATGATCATTTTATAAAACAAGTAAATAAGGGAAAGCAGGAAAGACATAAGTCACATAGATGTAACAGTGACCCATTGGCAGCAATGGAGAAAACACAGTGAATGTGGGTCCGTGGACAATGCATAGAACCTAAGCAATCGGTGTCTTATTTTTGGCTCTTTCAGACTTTGGGCAAGTGACTTGTGCCTTGGCCCTCTCCCTTTAAAATGAGGATATAGGTGAACAGATATTGGCATTCCTCTTACTTTTGCAGATGATACGGTCTGTGTATCCAAGCTTGCTCGGTCCTGCTCACAGTTGCCGTGTAATTAGTGTGCGGCCACTGCCTTTTTTGTTAGTCATATAGCATCGAACGTGGGCATTTAGAAAGACAAGATCCCTGCCCTGATGATCTTACAGCTTATACGTTCATATGATGGGATAAGTAAGGACAGGATGGAATGAGAAAGGAGCAGGAGCAGGAAACCTTTGACTGGAGAAAATAAGTAGCAATTGAAATTCTCATTATGAGAGAAATGAAGTCTTTGGCTGAAACTTCAAAGCTCTTATAACATTAATGACAGTACATAGGTTTTATTTAAGAATTTTTTACCCCACCCATCTGCCACAGGCAGCTCTGTGTGGCTTATAGTCAACAATAAAACCACTTAAAATTCTCAAAACAAGGAGAGATTAAAACATCCCAAACCACCCACCGCCATAACCCATTCCCCCCACCCTCCCCACCAAAAGCCAGGCGGAACAGCCACGTTTTACAACAGCGTCAAAAATTGGGGCGATCCGGGGCCAAACGGCTCCACCGTTTGGCCCCGGGAGGGAGTTCCACAGCTGTGGAGCAGCCACTGAAAAGGCCCTCTCCATCGTGGTCCCCCAGAAGACTTGGGGGGACCTCGAGGAGAGGCCCCCCCCGATGACCACAGGGGCCGATCCAGGACCTGGGGGTGTGTGGCCGTCCTGCAAATAGGTCGGGTCAAGGCCGTTTTTGGCTTTATAGGCAAGCACCAACACCTTGAATTGGGCCTGGATGGTAGCCAGTACAGAGACTGAAGAACCGGTGTAATATGTTCCTGGCGGCCCAATCCCACCAGGAGACGGGCCGCCGTGTTCTGCACCAGCTGCAGTCTCCGAACCGTCACCATGGGTAGCCCCACGTAGAGCGCGTTACAGTAGTCGAGCCTAGAGGTTAGTTTAAGGCCAGAAGGGGCCATTGTCATTACCCAGCATGACCTACCACATAACTCCGGCAATAGGAATCTCCAGTTGAATTTTTGCATCCAACCCTGTACTGCTTGAGCTGTAGCATAACTAGGAAATACTACTGATTGGTAGAATATGCTAAGGTGCAACTTGCCCCTATTCCTAGTATGGAAAAATGGACACTTTTCTGGATTCTTTTGTGGAATCTGTAACGAGGATCTTGTACTTTCTATTAGCTTACATTTTCCAGCAGGTGGCGTCGTCTACAGGTTTGAACTTTAGTCGATAAGCACCGTGCGGACAAATGGCTCAGTTTGCCCTCTTGGTAAAATTTTTGGATGGTAAGATCATGTAAGCAAAACTAATTAGGAATATGAATCTGAGTACTAAAGTACGTTCTTGCCATTTCAAATAAATGTATTTTAAGTGTCTAAACGAATGTGCAAGTAGGTTCACTTAGTGCATTTTCTAAGTCAGTTTCTTTTATTTTTTCCTTAGTCTTGAACTGAGAGTACCGTTTTTGGATCATCGTTTTACTGCTTATTACCTCTCCCTGCCAGCAGAACTGAGAATCCCAAAGGTAAACTACGTAGTATGCAATGATCCTATTTGGAGATTGAGCCAGCAAAACATCTGTGTGATAATAGAAGTCACTGGAACTAATCATTGTGGTTAACGGCTTTTCCAGATCAGAACTGATTAGGGAGATGTCAAAAAGAAGTCAGGTGGAAGAGTTATCCTTAATACTTTGAGCCTTAGTATATAATATTCATGGTATATTTACGCACTCTGTCAACAGAATGGAATTGAGAAGTATCTCTTAAGGGACGCATTTCAAGATTCCAACTTGCTTCCTAAAGAAATACTCTGGAGACCCAAAGAAGCCTTCAGTGATGGCATTACATCTGTCAAGAAGTCTTGGTTCTCGATACTCCAAGATCATATTGACCACCAGGTACAAAAGTATATATTAACATTTCCGATTGCTTCTAGTGTCCTACATTTTCACTTTTAACTTCTAAAGACCTTGCTAGTGTATTAAATATGCCTTGGCCTATATAGGGCAGAAATTGAACAGGATTGCTTTTAAAAGAAATCGGCATACTGCAAACATACTGCCTTCGTCTTTCAGCCCCAATCCTCTTCCTCTTTGCAGGTCGGGGGCAACACTGAAGCTGGGGACAGGAGGGTGTCAGCTGGCCCCTTCACCCCCTTCTGTTTCCTCTTTAAGAAAGAGAGAACTTAGGAGTTCTGACTCCCACCCCTTCTTTCCCTCTAATCTACTTGGTCCCAGCCCTGTAACAGAGAACTCGGGCCCCTGGCTTCCAGCCTCTCCACCCCACTCTCATCCACTAGGCTGCACTCCCTTCACAGGCAACTCAGTAGTCCTGGTTCCTAGCTGGGTCTCCTCTCCTCTGCTTTTGAGTTTTTGAGTATAGAATTTCCTCATTTTTTTTGAGACCGCAGTGCACAAAAAGGCTTTTTACGTTCGTTTTTTATGTATTTTATTTTGTAAGCTTCCCCGAATTGCCTGAGGCAAGAGAGAGCGAGGTTAGTTAGTTAGTTTTTATTCGCGGCACTGGCTCTCGCCCTGGCCCAAAACAAGCAAAAATAAGCAAGCGAAGCGACAGACAAAACACAAAGACATACACAATACATAGACATAAACGCAATACATATACATAACAGTATACCAAAGCTTCATATGCATCGTTCGTTCAATATACCGACATCCAATAGCCGATCCGGCTTTCCTACTCCACTTAATCCTGGGTGGTAGAGTGTTTCTATTGCTAGCCACAATTCACCCATAAATCATATGGTAGGAGGGGGTGGCATAAAAATGTTTAATATAAATAAATAAATAAAATTCCTGCCTCCCCCGATCCTCCCCTGAACAGCAGCCCCTTGCTCTGCCTTCCCCCACACATATAGCAGCTAATGTCTCGCGCCCCCCACCCATAAAGCAGCCCCTCTCTAGTAGCTTATATCCCCACCAGAAGCACCCCCCTCCCCCATTCTACAAAAAACACACAGTAAAGGGATTTTATTCACAAAAAAGGATTAAAGGATTTCATTTGCACTACAGTAAAAGTATTTATAATTACAGAATTTTATTTATAATAGAGGAGTAAAATATTTACAACTAACTTTACATTTCACAATTTGCCGGATGAAGCAATTGTACTTGCAAAGAATGAAGACGGAAATCCATTCTCCATTATTCATTCTGGAGAACAAATTGTGGCTACAGGAAAACTTTTGCCTCCCACTTAACCTTTCTGTCCTGAAACCTCTTTTCCTGCTTCCTATCCCCTATTTGCCCTGTCCCTTCACACTCCATCCAGTCTCTTACCCAGGTTACCCTGTACCCCATCCATGCTTCCCCAGCCCCCCCTTATTCCCATGTCCGAGTCCCCCAACACATTCCTTACCCTATCCCACTGCCCCAGCCTCTCTCTGTCCCTGTCCCACTGTACCCCATCACAACACAGCCTGCCTCCCAATACCTGTTCACACTGCTCTAACAGCTTGCTCTTCCGCCTCTTCCCTCTACCCCCTCCCCCATAGTTTCTGGCCCCTCTCTAGGATACCCAGCACACACTCCCCCAGCGACCACCATTTTGAGGATGTGACCTCATCAACATTAATCGCTAATAACTTTTCTGGGGATCCTCAATCAAATGGGGGGTCTTGTTTTATCCCGGGGGTGACCCGCCCTGCCTTCAATTTTCAAAATGGCTGCCACTGGGGGTTTTGCCCCCTAACCTGGCTTGTAAGGGGAGTCAAAACACAGTGGAAAAAGTATATTCAGGCTCAGGGGAATCTCATCTATCAAATGCTGGTCTTGTTTTATGCCAGGGGTGACTCCCCTCACCCCCCGATTTTCAAAATGTCCACCACTGGGGGTTTTGCCCACTAACTCTTGGGGGGGGGGGGTGTCAAATCGCAGCAAAAAATCTCCACCATATTTGGGGTTGGGGGAGTCTTCTCTATCAAATGGGGGTCTTTTTTAACTCCGAGGGTGACCGCCGATTTTCAAAATGGCCACTGCTTCACATCTTGGTTCTTTTTTAGTGTTTTCTGGGGCTTGGAACAAATTCAAATCTTGGATTTTTGGGAATTTCCAAGGGTGCTAGTCTAAACTCTGTTTTCAGATCTTTGTGATCTCCTTGCTCTGAACCTGTCAGATCCACCACGTGTCCGCCTGTACAGAGCAGACTGCTTCCAAAAAGTGTGTCTTTTATCTTGATTTCTCAAATTCCTGCTCACGACTCTCAGTCCCTCTGCTGGGGAGCTGATGGTAATGCACATGCATTCTGTTATGAAATCTCCCATAGACTAATATGGGAAATTAACACATTTACAAATTTTAAGCTACCGAATGGATTTTGAAAATTAAAAAAAAAAAAAGGAATGCACCCCTGAATTCTTTACACATCAGCCAAATATTTGAAAACTACACTTTGGACACAATTTTAAAAGGGCCTGAAACCCGAAAGTAAAAGCAAATTTTACTCTGATTTTCAAATTGCTGTCACATTTTTGTTTTTGTCCCATTTGCATGAAATTTGGAAAGAATATACCCTTCACCAAGGTGATTCCCCTCTGCCAAAATTCAGACAAATAGGATAAATAGTGCCGATTTTTATAAGCAATAGAACATTCATGCTTTAAACTGAAACTTGCATGCTAGCTTTAACTATCGAGAGGAACCCGCTGCTCTATAAGATGTAATGTGTATGCAGGGCTTGATTCTGGATTGCATTGGCAAATTGAGTAGTGTAGCTGCAGTTCTGCTGGGGATTCCTTTGAGCAGAGCGGCTGCTCCTGTTGCTGCAAGCCACTGCTACCAACTTTACCCTGGCTCCTAGCTGGAGAATAAAGTGCGGTGTAGTTTTTTTGCTAACTGTGCCTGGTTTTTACATAGCCGTGCCACTGTCGGTTGTTAAATCTCTGCTCTCTCAGCCAGTCACTGCAACTTGTAGTACACTTCCTTAGCATCACAGGAGTGAGGATGCAGTTCACCACTGGTAAAGCTAGCATGCTTCTCATTGTGCCTACATAGGTGTGTCACAATGGAGAATCCAACATGCAGCATGTACAACAAATGCTTCCCCACAGCTGCTAGGGCACTCCATATAGCCACAGAGACAGCTGTCGTGAAAGGTGCATTTTCCCATCACAATTGTTTGCTAGTCATTCCACTGAGAAATTTATTTTTGGGACTGAAGTGCTAGCTTCTTTTTCCGCTCCGGCATTTCATCCCAATGTTGTGGCACTTCACTTGACTTACCGATGGCTTCCCAACGGTTTTCCGTCAGCTTATTATTATTTCTGCGATCCTAGCTTTGCAGAAACGGCATGTTTGCCCTTGCAGCACATCTATGTGTTGAGATTTTCCGTTAATTTGTTCCCCATCCGACCTTAGGAATTTGTGGGGATCGGTACAGTAGGCAGCTTCATACTCCTCCCCACCGCAAGCACCACCACCACCGACCAGTGGCACATTTTATGACTGGACTTGACAGGAGCCCAGCTGGCATAAGATTGCATGAGATGAACGGAATCAGTGCATTTCCTAGACAACCCAATCCTGCCTTCTACTGGGCAAGGCAAAAGACGTGTACATCTGCATCTCCAGATGGAGTGAACTAGAGGGCTTCCGTGGGCAGCAGGCTGTCTTGTAGGAGTAAATTACTGCGTAGTTAGAACAGGAAACGTGTCCACTAGCAGATTGGCTGCATTACCTGATCTTGCACAATTTTATTTCAGCCAAATTGGAGTAATGGGAAGGAAGAAGAGACATTTAAAAAAAAAAATTACTGGTGAAAAGAGTTTGAACTTTAAAAAAATGGAATTGACTTCTACTAGAGAGATCCTTACTAAAATGGCAGTACTAGCTAGACTGGTACAAATGAACCTCATCCTCTACAAGGATGTGCAGTTTGAATTCTCATTGAGTTCAGTTGGAGCCAGGCACGCTTCTCTCACAGCAGAACTTTGCCCATTAAAAAGCTTTCTGGAGCAGACACCTTTAACAGAGTGTGGCATTTAATGGTGAACTGAGAAGACAGTTCTACTTGCAGCCAATGGTCTGGTGAATAATTTATAAAGCAGCTTCACAGCTTAATTCTGATTTTTCTTGTGTCTGTAGGTGGATGACCTTCTTCTGGAAAAGGCAGCTGTGAAATTTCCCTTCAACCCTCCTAAAACTAAAGAAGCTTACTATTACCGCCAGATCTTTGAGAAGCACTACCCTGGGCGTTCCGACTGGCTCACTCACTATTGGATGCCAAGGTGGATCAAGGCTACTGATCCTTCTGCTCGCACACTGAAACATTACAAGTCAGCCATCAAAGAATAGGCTCTCCCCCCACCCCACCCCAAAATTAGGCTAAAATGCCTTGGTACCAAATAAACTTGAGCTAGAAGGCAAAGCAAGCCAGCCTATATAGGTTGAAGAATAATTTAAACAATGTTTTGACTATTTAAGATGAAAAAGAACTTTATGCCTCAGAACACTGAAATTCATCCAAAGGCAGAGATCACCTGCGGAACTATAGCCTGCTTAAAGCACAGTTCTGTTGTAAAAAGCTCTTCCGTGATAAGGACGCTATTTTAGCACCTTTGGCCCTGATATGGTTTGGCTATCTTCCCCACTTCTAATAAAAATGTTTACGCGGTTTCTGTGGCCCTTGTCTCCATGGTGATTTGCATGATGTAAGAACTTGTTTAGATCTGTCCAGTTTGTCTTTATTTGATGTTAAAAGTTGAAGGGAAAAATAACCCTCGTGGCTCCTGTTGATTCGAATAGGATTCAAGTGGGTAAAATACTGCACAACCCATAGGGGAGTTTAAAAGTGGGAACAGAAGGTCCACTTCCATGTTTCTTGGATAAGAAAGTAGATCTTCTTAGAGATGTTGTTGGCTCGTGACCTGTCCATTTTAGATTCTGAATCTGCTTGGAATCGGAGTTGGAAGGTACATCAAGAGTCATCTAGTCCAACCCCTTGCTTTGATGCAGGATGACTGTAGCTACAGCATCCCCAACAAATGGCTGTGTAGCCTCTTTTGAAAACCTCCAGCAACGGAGAGCTTGCAGCCTTTTCCTGAGATTGAACCTAAATCTTCCTTGCACATTTGAGCTCGTTATTTCTAGTCTTGCCTTCGGTAGCAACAAAGAACAGTTCCTTGCCGTGTTCTTCGTGGTAGCCCTGTAGCTATTTGAAGATGGTTCTCATGTCTCCCCTTAATCTTTTCTTTGCTAGGCTAAACATACCCAGTTCCTTCAACCTTTCTTCATAGGAATGGCTTTCCAGATTCTTTATCATCTTTGTGGCTCTCCTCTGTCCCTCTGCAATTGGTCAATATACTTCTTAAAATGAGGTGCCCAAAGCTGGACTCGGAACTCCAGGTGAGCTCGAACCTGTGCAGAACAGAGGGAAATGGCTGCTTTCTCTGAATTGGTACCAATGCGTGTTTTGAGCTAGATCTGGGGGTGCTTACCCCTGGAGCAAGTCCGGGGATGCACCCCCAAGGCTACTGGCTTGCAGCAGCACCTGGGTCCTTTTTAAACGGACCCGACGATGCTGCAGCCCGTGATCTGCCCGCGCGGCGACTGCCCTCCCCCACACCATAGAGCTGCGGACAGATCAACTGCCACTCTAGGGTGCCGCCCGCAGCTCTATGGTGATACCCAGTGCAACCCCTGGCTGGGAGTGGAGCTGCAGGGGTCGTCTGCCGAGTCAGAAGCAAGTGCTATGCACCCCAGCAAGAAGTAATCCATTTGTCATTTTAAAGGGCATGCAAGTCTAACTTCACAGCAGTGGCCTCAATCCCAAACCCCGCAGGCACGATTGCGGGGGGTGCCCGCAACTCGCTCAGACATACGTGTTCGCTGTGTGTGCTGTGCACTCCACGGGGCTTGGCATTGACCGCACCGACCGTTTCTTCGCTTCCCTATTCATCACAAGAAGACTTCAACCAAATCCCCTTTCTCCCACCGCAGTAAGGCCCTCCCCTTTTCTCTTGGTGGCCTCGACTGTCTCCCAAGGGTCTGCCCATTCCCACCCTTTCTGTTTTTCTCATGAAGAGAAACCTGTCTGGCTACTGAGGGGTTTGCTATAGACCAACGGTGCCAGCTGGGCCCTGCACAGCTCGAACATTCCTAGGACTGGCCCATAAGAGAAACTCAATTAGGAATTCTGGGCTCCAACAGAAAGGCCTTCTGGGTCCCTCAGACAGATTGGGCTCTAACAAGACAAGAATTCATATGAGCAATAGACATTAGAATAATGGAATGACTGAAGCCCTTTCAAATAATGACTTGAGCGAGCCTGGATTGTTGTCTTTAATCAAGTCCATTCAGAGACGCTGCTAAAAGAACATGGCAAAGAGCTGCCCTTTGACCAGGAATATACTGAGTCATAAATATAGCCAGACAATTTCTACTGAAAAGTTGGCCCAGGGGAAAATGCATTTTTGTCTAAAGTGAATTTTTTAATTTTGTTGTGGGCTGATGGTTTGTTATGAGTGCATTAAGTAAAGTTTGGAAGGGTGGCTGCATTGCATTGTGGGAGTTGTAGTTCCAGCCCCCTTTTTCCATGTGAGACTTGCTCCTTACTGACTACATTTCCCATGAAGCACATCCCCTAAGAAACAGTTGTTTCCTTCTGAATGCTAGCAGTGTGGTAATGCTCAAAATGCGACGTACTTACCTGGCACTTTGGGCTTCAAATATTCTCAAGTGTGCAAGTAGGAGACAATGATACACCAACAGGAAGAATTCTGGAGATGGGCCTCTCACATACTGGAATGACTTTTTATTTGATAGTGATCAAAAGAAGGATATTGAAATGCAGAAAGACACAGGAGCATTTTTCTTGTTTCATATTATGTAATTATAAGCTAATATTGGATATTCATTTATGACTGTAAATGATTTGTAGCACTTTTTTATTTAACCTGATCTTCTAACAAATTCCTAATAGACTTTCCTTGGAGATGCTTGTGACCTTAGGTTGTTTCAGGAATATTCATGCAGAGTTGTACTCCGGCATGAGTTGTTTCCAACATGAGGTTGAACCGCTCACCTTGGAGAAGGAATCTCTGCAAGAGGACATTACAAGCCCTAAGAAAGAAAGTAGGAAGAGAAAAGAGGCGGGTTAGGACACTCCCCGCCCCTCCTTGAATCTACTGATTATTAGGCGGACCTAGTAAGCTAGTCTTTTCCCCTACCACTTTGCAGAGATCTCCTAACCTGCCAGCAGGGGTCGATATGCCATCACTCCCTCTCTACATCTCTGCCTGGCTGATAGCTCCTGACCTTTTAACCCACAGTTTCAGCCGTTATTCAGAATATGCTCAGGCTTTCAACGATGGCCTTCTACACAGCAAAGTGGAAGCGCTTCTCAATCGAGTGTGCAGATTAGGGTATTTTTATTTCTTCCCTCACCATTAACATCATCCTGACCTATCTGTTACACCTGCAACATTCCGCCCTTTCGATTTCATCCTTGAAGGTCCATTGAGTGGCTATTTTAGCACATCTACAACCTGTGGATGGTATTCAGAAGACCCTTCTGGCAGGGACTGCTGAATACCTTCCCACCAGTGGTATGCCCAGTCCCCCAATGGGATGCCCAGTCCCCCAATGGGATGTCAGTTTGGTTCTCCCCAAACTTATGGCACCTCCGTTTGAGCCCATGGTGACTTCCTCTATGGGACATCTCACTCTCAAAACAATTTTGTTAATGGCCTTGACCTTAGCTGAGCGGGTTAGTGAACTGGCAGCTTTGAGAGCATCACCCCCTTAATTAGTCTTCCACAGAGACCAAGTGGACTTACATACTGACTCCTTGTTCATCCCTAAAATGGTCACCTTGTTTCACATTACCCAAGTTATCTCCCTTCTCGTCCCTCTACCCAAACCTCATTTGTCCCATGGTGAATCAGCACTCCACATGCTGGATTTCAAGAGGGTTCTATGATTTTACAATTATCGAACGAAGACAGTCAGAACTTCCAATGTCCTCTTTATCTCCTATGGAGGTCAATGCATTTGCAAGGCGGCAACATGGTTGTCCCTACTCCCTACGCACATTTTCCAAGCGCTACACTTTGGAGTTAGCGCAGCAGGTAAGAACTCGAGCTTTGGGAGAGCTGTGCTGTGCTCTTTTTTCCTAAGATGGCTCCTCACACCCACCTCTGGTAAGTGCACAACTGTTTACTTCTCTCCCATCAGTGAGAATCACGCAGCTCCTCGAAGAAGAAATTTAGGTTACTTACCAGTAACGAAGTTCTTTGAGAGAGAGCTCCATGTATTCTCACTATCCGCCCGTCCTTTCCCATCTAGCTCGGAGGACATGATTTCATTGTGCTCTTGCCCGTGGGTTGGAAGACGCTGAGGCAGGGAGGCTGCTCCTCCTCCTCTTATGTTCCCTCCTCTCGTGAGTTTAAAAGCCTGCGCGAAGAGGGGAAGGGAGTGCTAAGGTGGAGCCTCGACTCCCTTCTAGATTGTTCCAGGCAATCTGCCTGGAAACTGCTGGCAAACAGGAGTTTCCGGTTGCCTGCTGAGCAGGAAGATATCCCATCAGTGAGAATACATGGAGCTCTCACAAAGAACTTTGTTACTGGTAAGTAACCTAAATTCCTTTCCCCTAGAAACAGTTACCTTGCTCCATGAGCAGGGACCCATGTTCAGTTCACTGCATTTCCCCCACATTCCCCATGCCAACGCAGTGAACGTGGGTCCCTGTCCATGAGGGTGTGAACAACTTGCAAAGTGAGGTAGTTACTCAGCTTCAGGGATGAACAGAGCCTAGTTGCACCCACTATGCACATAGTTTATGCCCATTGGTTTTAATCAGTGTTTACTTCGTAAAAAAAAATAATTAATTGCCAGGGCCCACACCTGCTCCAAAAGCCCCGTCCCACCACAGAAGCCATGTCTCGGGCCCAGCCTAAAGCTTATCAGAGCAGAGACCTGACCCCAGATCTCCAGCTAGCAATCCAACCACTGAACTAACCTGACTCTCTACAGCTGAATATAAACCAGGAATTCTTGTGATTTATTTAATCTGTATGATAACCAATGCAGGGTGGTGGAGCAGGAAAGTCATTAATGAATGCCAAATAAATCATCCAGGTGTCCTGTGGCTTTCATTTCTAACCCTGAAATGGCCAGTATTGCCCTTTTCCTGGTCTTTCACGTTTTGGGGTGCACACTCCTAGTGGGAACATTTCCAGGGGCTCACTCCTCCTTTAGGGATGGGCGAACGAGGTTCGGAGTTCGGACCGAACTCTGTCTGTTCGGACGTCCGAACCGAATGTCTGAACCGAACTCTCAAATGACCAAACAGTTCGATCGTGTTTGGACGAGTTCAGATGCATTCGGAGGCAGGAACTTTCCAGGGCCGAAAATTAAGTTTCGGTTTAGATTCGGTTTCGCTATTTTTGAATGTTTGACCAAGTTCGGCCAAACCGAACTCGGCTGAACCGAACCATCGAACCCGAACTCGAGTTTCGAACCGAACATCCAAACAATGTTCTGTTCGTCCATTCCTAGCCTCCTTTAATTGCCACGACTGAGCCATGGCTGGCAACCCCCTCACCTCTAAATGAACCCCCGGTTTTAATAGTATTCTGTAGAATGGTGTTTGTAGAATCAGGATCTAAGTAAACACACTGTTGTTACAGTTCAACAAGAATAGGTTCAGATCTTTTGATTCTATTCTGTGAATTTTTTTTCAAGGGAGGAATTTCTTGGTATAAATATACGGATTTGGTTGGTGATAGTGGGGTTTTGCTGTTATATTGCTTTTCGCCTGCAGATGCCAGTGGCTATCAATGCCTCAATTTAAATCAAGCATTTGTTATGCAGGATGTAAGTGACGTTTTGCTTGTTTAAAAAAAAAAGTTCTCTCAAGTATGCTCATTACTCAGATTATTGTACCAGCTTAAAAGAAGGGAATTTAAAAATTCTCAGCTCAGTGTGTGGTGGCGGTCAAAAAAGCAAACGAAATGTTAGGAATCATTCAGAAAAGGATAGAAAATAAAATTTAACATATCGTAATGCCTCTATATAAATCGATTGTCTGACCGCACCTGGAATATTGTGTGCAGTTCTGATCACCCATTTCAAAAAAGATATAGTAGAACTAGAAAAGGTACAGAGAAGAGCAACAAAAAATATCAAGAGTGAGGTGATCAAATTTACAGACGGCATCAAGTTATTCAAGGTAGTTAAAACACGAGCAGACTGTGAGGAACTGCAACAGGATCTTGCGACACTGCAGTGGCGGCCCTTGCCTGAGGGCGCCTGGGCAGTGCTCTGCCCCCTCTCTCCCCCGTCCCCCCGGGTGCCACTGACAGAGCGCTCACTGACTGAGCGCTCGGTCTCTGCTGGCTGAAATTCACATCGGCGCGCCGCGCTGCTCTGACTGCTGCAGCTTGGCTTGCCAAGCAGTCAGAGCAGCGCGGTGTTGCAATGTCAATTTCAGCCGGCAGACAGAGTGCTCAGTCAGTAAGCGCTCTGTCTGGAGTTCCAGAAGGGACAAACTTGGACTGAACGTGCGCCGGGCAGCTGAGCGTTCAGTCCAAGCGCGTCGCTGGGAAATGAAATTTCCTGCTCGCGGCAGCTTTGCATTGAGCCCCGTGGGCTCAATGCAAAGTCTCACCTGGGCGTTCAGTGGAGGTGCTCGGCGGCGAGATGTGCTGCGGCGCGCATGCTTGAACTGACTCAGTTGAGCATGCGCTCCCCTCCGCAGCACATCTCGCCGCTGAACGCCTCCACTGAACGCTGAACTCTGGGTTGATGGCAGTAGGGGAAGAGCGCGGGGGGGCGGAGGGCCCATCTGGTCCATCTTTGTGGGGAGAGTTTCGGGAAGTGACGCCGGCCGGTGTGGTGGATGTCCTGGGGTCTGTGAGGGCCACGTGTTGTCAACTGGATCCGTGCCCGTCCTGGTTAATAAAAGCTTCCGGGAGACGTTGGGGACGGTGCTGGCGAGGGTAGTGAATGCGTCCCTTCGGCAGGGGAGGTTGTCGCCTTGCCTTAAAGAGGCTGTGGTGCGCCCCCTGCTGAAAAAACCATCGTTGGACGTAGACGCGCTCGCCAGCTACCGACCTGTCTCTAACCTTCCCTTTTTAGGGAAGGTTATTGAGC
>QEPC01003143.1:5275785-5298733 GCA_003113815.1 Sphenodon punctatus | reverse complement strand
AGTTATTTACCCTCTCAGCTAGTACTAGAACTAGGGGACACTCCATGAAACTCATGGGTGGCAAGTTTAAAACAAATAAAAGAAAATATTTTTTCACTCAGCGTATAATTGTGTTGTGGAATCTACTGCCAGAGGCTACGGTAAGGGGCAGTACTATAGCTGAGTTTAAAAGAGGTTTGGACAAGTTTCTGGAAGATAGGTCCATTAGCAGCTATTAGCTGGACAGGATCAGGGAACGTGATGGGAGCTGGGGGGAAACAAGAGGGAATGGATCCCCCATTGTGACCTGTTGGGTGCTTCTCCCAAGTCACCGTGACTGGCCACTGTCGGAGACAGGATGCTGGGCTCGATGGACCATTGGTCTGACCCAGTATGGCACTTCTTATAAAATGCATGGTGTAGATAGGCATAAATGTTTACTGCTTAATTATGTCCTAACATCATAGTTTATCGATTTTAGGCTTTAAATACAAACTCACTATTTCATTTCATTTATTGTTTGGCAATTAGCCATAACAAAAACATACATAGTAAACTAAAGTAGCAGAAGAATGAACACCATAATATCGTAAAGTCATTCAATAACTCACTATTTTAAAAGGCTGGTAAAAATTGCAATGATGTAGTAATTCATATAAATCTATTGTATGACTGCACCTGGAATATTGTGTGGAGTTCTGGTCACCCCTTTTTCAAAAAAGACATAGTAAAACTAGAAAAGGTACAGAGAAGGGCAACAAAAATTATCAAGGGTATGGAACGACAGACTCCAAAGTTTTCTGAATCTACAGTCTACAGCCTGGTTTATATTCAGACATGCAGTCATTACGTCCAAAACGCAGGATTATATAATTGATAACACAAAGTGAAATTTTAAGCTGACAAACTTTGCAATTGCTTTTATATAGATTAAAACAAGCAACAACATGATGTTTAACAATTTGGACGAATAATGGAAAGGATTTTGCAAAGTGAATAGGTATTAGGGGATGTGTGCTTAAGTGCTGCATCTGTTAAAATAGATGGCAAGGCAGAGAGCTGTCGGATGCTGAAGTTTTTCTTTTTTAATTATTTTTCACTCCGGGAGCTAAAGGGTCAACAGTTCAGCATTGGGGACTAAATTTAAGAACGAAAGCGCCTACAAGATTGTGTATTACGCATGACTTCTGTGTTTCAGTTAAATGGCAGCACTTTCAAAGCCTGATGACTTAATAATAATTTCCGTTGAGAAATTAAAAAGCACTGTGGCCTGGACATATTCCTTGATCATCAGTGCAGCACTACTTTCGAGAGTGTTTTTACATGGACGCCTCCCCCCAACCCACCCGGGAGTGCGGGAGGGTATTCTGACAGTGGGGGCATCCATGTAAACGGCTGGCAGTGGGTGGGGGGGATGGGTGTGCGGTTGGTGTTTGCAATGAGTGGGGTTGCGTATGCGCTCCCGCGCAACACCCACCTCCACCCATCACCCACCCACGGAGCCCTCTGGAAAACCGGAGGAGGCCCCGTGGGTAGAGGGGTGTGTGTGTGTGTGTGTGTGTGTGTGTGTGTGTGTCCGTGTAAAGGGATACACACCCACTTCCAGTCATTGTGCCAGAACACACACACACCCGTCTGTGTAAAAACGGCTCAGTTCATTCCAGAGGAATCTATCGAGAGGTGGGAGAGTTCCAGAGGAATCTATCGAGAGGTGGGAGAGAACCATTTGCCAATACAATTCAGCAGAGTCTATAAGAAAAGGGAAAGAATGAGTATCATCCAGCTCACAGACCACAGATGTGCATGGGAGGAAATTCAGGAAAGTCGTGATCTGAAAGTCTGTGTTTTCAGGGGGTTTGTTCACTTTTGGTAGTAGCTTTAATTTATTTTTATTTATTTATTTATATAAAGCTTTTTGCCAACACTGGGAGTTGTACCAGGGGGCGGCCAATAAATTTAAATAAATAAATAAAGTTAGCTATGGAGGTTTTCAATAGCAAGGCTAAAGCTACATTTTTGTATGGTTCGGAACTTTGGGCACCTTTGAATTCCTTTAATTTGGATCTGTTACACCGTTTTTAGATGAGGGCGCTTGAAAGCGCCTCCGGAGCCACGCGTTAAGAGAAAAGCCACGCCACGCTGCCAGAAGTGACGTGCTCCCTGTTACCGGCAACGGCTGGAGACGCGGCGCTTTGCAGAGGCGCGTTCTAGAGACCTCAATTTTCAGGTCTCCAGAATGTACCTCTGCAAAATGCCATGTCTCCAGCCGCCGCCATTGCTGGCAATGGGGAGCACGTCACTTCCGGCAGCACAGCGCGGCTTCTCTCCTAACGCGCGGCTCCAGAGGTGTTTTCAGCGCCCTCGTCTAAAAGCAGTGTCACAATCCATATTTGCTCAGGCCCTTATTAAAGCGCCAAGAGGAACTCCACTCCCTGCTATCAGATTGGAGTTGGGCCAAAGGAGCTGGACCTTTAGGGCCTGGCTCTCTGCCTTTGGTATGTGGCATAAAGTAAATAGATCAGTATCTTCATGCCTTACTCATTTACTGTTGATCAATAGTTATAAGAGCTTGTGGACTACCAATGTTGAATCACAGTTGGCTAGGATGGGTCTGTCTATTGATTGTCTATCTGCCAAAGATTCTATTTTGGCTCGATCTGAATTACTAAATCGGTCAGATGATATAGATTACCAAAATGAACTGGCAAAAATTAGAGCTTCCCCGCACATGGCGGGTTATTTGTCCTTGATCCCGCCTAAGGGGGTAATGGCCAGATATTTAAATCTTAAGACATCCCTAAAACTAAAGAGATTGTTTTTATGTGCATGTTTTAACGCACTTCCGACTAAACTTTTTGAAGGTAGAATAGAAGGAATTCCTTTTGTGCAGAGACTTTGCCCCTTTGATCAGTTGGAAGTGGAAACATCGGAACACCTATTCCTAAGATGCCATTTATATGATATTAGAAAGGAAGTACTGAAGACCTTTTTGGATAAATTTCTGGGTAGAACAGATGCCTTTATATTAGAACTGGCTCTGAGGGATGTAGACCCGGAGGTGACAGATATATTAATGAAATTTTTGATCACTGCAGTAAATCGGAGGCAGGATTTTCTTGAGTTTAAACCTTACCCAAATGATCACTAATTAGATCCATGACACTTGTGAATACGTGTGAACTTTTGTGAATACTTTATTGAGTGGTACTGTATTATTTCTTGTCTCCTCTCTTTTGCCCTATATGTCTGGTTTGGAGAACCTTTGGAAATTTTTGACATTTGGATGTTTGTTTGTTTTGTTTTAAAGGTTTGGTTTATTTTATGTATTTCTCTGTATTTTGTTAAGTCTTTTTGTTTTATTGTTAGTCTTGTTTTAGTGTTTTATTGTTGTTCTGGTTCTGACATCTCTCTACTGTCTTTCTGAACCTGTGCTGATGTCCGGACACCTAAGGAAGCTGGCCTCTCTGGTAACTAATTAAAAGGAAAGTTAACTCCTCTACAACTTTTACTCCTTTAGAATTAAATTTAGATGGTTGAATACTTTCCATCTTAATTGCTCTCCTGCTTTAGGATATTTGCATGCTTGGCCATATTACTTAGTGTGATCGTTTACTTGTATGTCAATATTCCATGGGAAATATATCTAAAGAAAAATAACTCGTATGCTCAGGAGTGGTCATTGTCTTTTAAGAGTGTTCATAATTTAACGGGGGACCATCAGCTTCAAATCACCAAGTAGGCTAAAAGATTGTTATTGAGCTCCAAAGCTGTGGTCAGCATAAACCGTTTCTAATGAAACTGTGCAATGAAACTTTATAAATGGGGTTCTTAGAGGATACAGCATCCCAGAAGGCAAATAGAACAATCTTTGATAGCTGTGAGCGACTAGTGCTTAATATGCAAAAAGGTCCAACCCTGTTCTAGAAGCCACAACTCCTGGCCCAGAGCATGTCAGAACAAGAAAATGAACCTTATTCTCGAGCTAGCAACCCAAACGCTAAACTAACCTGACATTCTACATCTGAATATAAAGCTGAAGTTCTTGTGATTTTAATCTATATGACCACTAGTGCAGGATGTGGGGCAGGTAAGCTATTCATGAAAAACAAACCATCCAGGTTTTTACTGACTTTCATTTCAAGCCCTTGAAATGGCCAAAGTGACTCAATATCAGGTTTTTCCTGTTCTTTCATACATTTTGGGGTGCACATTCCTATTGGAAACATTTCCAGGGCTCAGTCCTGCCCCACACCTCATTAAGTTCTGCATACGATAGAAGTCTGCACTCCCAGTTCTGCAGAAGGAAGACCAACGTCAGTTCCTTCTCTGCCAGATAGAGTGCACTAAAGGACACACAGCTGTGCCTGGCATCTATGTCAGCAGTAAAACTGATGTATTCAGATGCAATACCACTTGCAACTGTGATGACAAAAAGGCATCCATGCTGAAGCCCAAGGTACCATTTCCCACTCCTTGTTGAGCAGCAACGGGACCAGGATCCAGGTCCTGCAGGTCTAGGTCCACTAATAAGATCATCTTAGCGAAAAATTCTTCCATCATGCAGTGAGGATGCAGTTGACTGCCTCAACCCATGTCCGGCAGTCTCAGTGCTCACCCGGTGTTTGTCAGCTGTGGGAAACTGGATGAGGGCGAACCAATTGAAGTTAAATCCTGACAAGATGGAGGTGATGGTTGTGGGGAAAGCTGGGGGAGTGNAGCGAAAAATTCTTCCATCATGCAGTGAGGATGCAGTTGACTGCCTCAACCCATGTCCGGCAGTCTAAGTGCTCACCCGGTGTTTGTCAGCTGTGGGAAACTGGATGAGGGCGAACCAATTGAAGTTAAATCCTGACAAGATGGAGGTGATGCTGGTGGGTAATGGGTGAGGTAGTTGGTGGCCCTCATCAATGATGGGGTTCGTCCTCCCCTGGTATCTCAGGTCCGTAGTCTGGGGGTGCTCTTAGATCTGGGGGTGCTCTGCCTGGATGTCCAGGTGGCAGCCGTGGCGAAGGGCGCATTCTGTCAATTACATCTGATGTGTCGGCTTAGGCCATGTCTCAGACTCGGACCTGGCCACAATCATCCATGCTTTTATTACTTTGAGATTAGACTACTGTAACTACTCTACGTGAGGCTACCCCTGGTGACAGTCTGGAGACTGCAGCTGGCGCAGAATGCAGCGGCTTGTCTTGTGAAGGGGACGGGCCAACGCGAGCACATTCCTCCAATGCTTCATTCTCTGCACTGGCTGCCGATAGTCTTCTGGGCCCAATTCAAGCTGTTGGTGCTGACCTTTAAAGCCCTAAACAGTCTGGGCCCCACCTACTGTAGGACCGCCTCACCCTCCGGATCCTAGACTGGCCCTTGCGGTCGGCCCGGGGCACCCTCGTTGAAGTCCTCCGGGTGTTGACCATGAGGAGGGGATTCTCTGTGGCTGCACCGCGGCTGTGAAACTCCCTCCTGTTGGAGGTCCGCTTGGCCGCTGACCTCCCCTCTTTCTATAGACAGTGTAAGACCTGGCTGTTCCACCGGGCCTTTGCCGAGGGAGGTTGGATGGGTGGATTGGGTTAGGGAGGGGTTTTGATATTGGGTTGTTTTTATTATTTGTATATGTTTTTTGGATTGTCGTGAGCCGTCCCGAGATGCTTGTGAGAAGGAGGGGGCAACATATAAGTTTGATTATAAAATAAAAATAAATAAAATAACACATGGGATCTGCCTTCTTTGAAGGGATTAGCTGCTGGTACTTCCCCTTCCCCAGAAGCCAGTGTAGTCTGATGGTGTATTTTAAATGCAGAAGTCATTCCAATTCCAAATGAATGAATACACCAGCGTATATGGAAACTCGTTCCCCACCCATCTAAAACACCATAGACGGTTGCCCCCAAACAGGACTGATGCCTGCTATTCAAGCCAAGGAATGAACCACACCAATTATAGAACTGGGGTAGCAGCTCTACTACACTTAAGGCATGTCACATGCACCATTAAAATCACAAACATTCTGATGTTTATAAAATTGGGCCCCCAGGGTGGGTGGTATAAAGCGACTGAGGTCGCCAGAGACAGAAGTAACTACAGGGGAGGAGGATAGTTTTGTTTCAGTAGATGGCTTTTCTATTCCCGGGGGATGAATTTGTGGGGAATCTGGGGGTGAGTAAGGAAGCCATCTCAAGTGCTCATTGGAGGGGCCAATAGGTTGTTGGAGCTCACGGAGCTAGGTGGGTCCTTCCCAGTCAAGCTATATCATCAGGGACCTTTGGCTGGGGCTGATAGTTCTCACCAGGATTTGCCCCCCAAGGTTAAGACAGGAGGGGAGGTGATTGATACCGATGACACTCAGGTCGATCGGGAGTTAAGGGCCAGTCCACCAGTTCTGGTCGGGGGAGGGATTGAATTGGATTGTTGGACTGAGAATGGAGAGCTAGGTGTTCTATCTTTAGGACAGAATGTGTGCCTTATCACGACCAGAGAGCCCCGGGGGGGAAACAGTGCTCCCCACGATGGGGACCCGGGACCAGTAATGGTGGATGAGTTAGCGAGCTTACCTAGATTCCAGTTGAAGGTGATATCCTGGAACATTGCAGGCTGGAGAGACAAACTAGAGGACTAGGAGGCTTGGTGTTTTTTGAAGGCTCAGGACATAATCTTAGTGCAGGAAACCTGGCATCTGGATGCCATTACAGTGCCAGGCTACGAGAGTTTTGAGTTAAGAGCCACAGCCAGTGGTAAGGGGCGGGAGGGTGTGTGTGTGATTGTCTTGTTACTGACAAGCTAGCTGCTTCATTTGCCTCTCTTCCAAGGTTATTCACCTACTTCTGTGGTGGGATATTATCATTTCGGGAATATAGGTTGGCTGTATTGAATGTGTATATTCCCCCAAATGGTTCAGGTTATTATGATGAGTCCTGCTGGGAGGCATTGACGGAGGTGATTGAAGCCACTAGAGAGCTGATCCTGGATGCGGGAATGATTTTGACTGGGGATTTCAACGCTTGTTTGGGCAAATCAGACATGGAGTTGTCCCAATATGGAGGTTTGTGGTTTGAGGAGGCGTATTCTCCCCTAGGGGATAGAAACTCTAAAGATCTGGGGATTAATAAGAGTGGTATTTCCTTCAGTAGGGTGGTGGCTGATACGGGCCTCCTTATATTGAATGGTAGAACGGGAGACGATGTTCCCGGGGAATTTACTTTTGTATCTTCTAGGGGATGCAGCGTTATTGATTTCATTGCCGTCTCCTTGGATCTGATTGACAGGGTAACAGGGTTCAAGGTGGTAGCGACCATCTCCCCATCATTATGCGATTGGCTATGCCTGGCCTTAGGGCCATTGACAAAGTTTCTCCCCTGACCTCTGGGTGTGCTCATGCAAAGGTTAGGATCAAATGGGATACTAAGTTGGAAGAGCAGCTAGGGAGGTTATTTATTATTATTATTATTTTATTATTTTATTATTAAACACTAGTATAGCGCCAGCTGTGTAACTGGCACTTAACAGAACAATGAGATGGACGTGGTCAATGCCTACGGCTTACAATCTAAAAGACTCAGGGGGGAGAGAAGGGGGGGGGACATAGGGAGAGACAAGGGACAAAACATTCAAACGGATGTGAAGTCCCAGTGCTTGGCTTGGTTGCAGTCGGGGAGGGCAGACTGTAAATGTTGAGAGGAAAGTTCTAGCAAGTATTAGTATCTTTGGATGGGATGAGATGGTGGTTAGCCTGATATTCCCTGCCTCCACTATGGCTAAGTTAGCCATAGTGGAGGCAGGGGAATATCGACTTACATTTAGAGGCATGCCGTGCTACTATGGTCAATCTGGAACCCTATTTATCCAAACAAGTGACAAGAGGGGGTGAGTCAGCTAAACCCTTGCAGCTTGGATTTAGGCCACGGAATAGGTGGTTCGATACAGAGTGCCTTGGTTTGAGGAAGGAGGTGAGGAGGCGCTGTCGTAACTTTAGGCTTAATCCCACCGCCTATAATACCAACACTTTAGTTCGGACCAGGGCTCAAAACAAATAAATAAATAAAAAACAAAAAAAATTAAAATAATAAAAATTGGAAGGATATGTCCTAACTGGGTGAAAGTTAGCAGGAGGGGACCCTTGGGTGACATGTGGAATGTGTCAAAATCTGGAGAAAATCAGTTAAGAAATGGCTGTTACAATAGTTTGAAAATGTGAGGCAAAAGCAGAAAATCAGTCCTTTTGCAACTTCTTCACCAGTTAATAGCTAGTGCATTGAGCAGTAGGAAGTAAATGGCCGGTGTTCGGGACCGCAGAGTATGCCTCTTCTTATTGCCTACGTTTAGTTGTTTACATTCGGTTTGGAAGTTTGACTATGGGAGCACACCCAAGGGTGAAATGAGCAAAAGTGAGAAAAGTGGCTTCTCCACTGTCAGTCTCTCCGATGAATGAATGTTCTGTTACATGAGCACACCAGGCTGGAGTAGCACTGCATGTAGGCACTGTGTGCAAGTTGATGGGAGCATGCAGCATCTGCATGGGAGCGTGCAACAATTGCACGCAGCTAATAAGAGCATGCAAGTGTTGGGAACAGCAGAGGGGCAGGAGCCTGCTTGCTGCCCCCCTGCTACTCTCCATACTGTCAGATGCCCACTGCAATTGTGTGGAGGTGAAGAGGAGGGTGGAAGGGTATGGGGACAGCTGAGGAACACTGCCCGGTGCCCGCCGTTTCTATATGGCTAGGTTCATCCAGTATTTGTGCAGAGACGATAGGAGTGTGCAAGAGTTGGAAACGGCAGGGGGTGAACTCCTCTTCTGGTCCTGTATGATCAGTTGTGTGCAGTAATTGTGTACAGCCTGACAGAAATGTGCAGGAGTTGGGAACAGCAAAGGACCAGGGGGTAGCAAGCTTGCCAGTGGCCACCTATCAAGCTGTTACGGTGGGGAGGGAGAGTGCTATAAGTTTCAGTGTGGACCTGCTCCCTCTGAAGCTTCTGCTCGGGGATGGAGCTGGGGAGAACCAGTGGGAGCTTCTCTGAAGCTCTGTTCCCGCCGCTCCAACAAAAGTGCCCATCTTTTGCTGCGTAGCCTCTGTTCTTCAAACTCCAGCCACGCAACCAACAAGTCACTCACTTGTGAGCAAAGTAGTGTCATGTTTTTTTATTCCCACTCTGTAAAGACACTGAGGACCAATACTACCTGGTAGTGATTGTGAAAAAAAAAAATCTTTTCCCCACTGCAGCTATTTCAAAAGGTAAAACTTTCTGCTGAGATTATACCAGATTTTTTTTTTTTTTTTAAAATGACAGAATTTGAGCAGCACAGCATCTCAAAAACTGGATTCTTTGGATCTGATGTTTATAGTACGAGTATTTGTATTTCAAATATTCTTGCACATGTACTCTGCAGGAAGGGTGACATATAGGGTGTTTTCAGACATGATGCTAACCACACTTTAACCACACTTGAACATTTTTTATGCATGTTGCAGGGCTCTATTGGTGCCCTATGCAGCCCCTGCAACATGCATTAAAAAATGTTCAAGTGTGGTTAAAACGTGGTTGGCGTCATGTCTGAAAACACCCTTAGACACTCCACGCTGGAGGTCTTAAGAAGCTAGCTCGGCTTCCTTCTTACACAAAGGGGAGGAGTTCTGATGACGCAGTCTCCATGGCAACGCATCCATGGCAGCAACAGTAACTAACTGCGCGCTGCAACCCGAGCTGCCTGGGCTGCAGGAATGCAGGGGTTAATGGCCGTGCGGAAGGACTGGGAAGTCAGTCGGTCTGGGTGACTCATGTTAGAACAAACAAAGAACACCCCCTTATGAATTTGGGCATGCAAAATGGATAATTTCTATGTGGAAGAGGTGGCTGCATCTTTGGTGAGAGAATTTCTCAATAAAAAGGTAAACGATGATGTCTCATTGTACTCCCGGGAATCCGTGTGTGTGTGGTCCTTAACCCCCCCCCCCCCCAACAACACACACATTGGGAAACAAAATCACAGATTCCCCTGCTTCCCAAGCACCCCTGAATAGCTGTGATGGGGGGAGAGGTTTGGGTTTTGTTTTTAAAGTGGCCAGGCATTTTAGATTTTTAGAGGTTTTTTTTTTTAAAAAAAACTGAAACTAATCATTGGACTAGAAATACAAGACTACATTTCCCATAAGGCATTTCTTTGGCAAGGCTACGGAAGCTGTTCTTCTAGCCCTAGTAAAGATGATTTCTCTTGTCAAGCGCGCTTAGGTCAGCAACACTTGTCAGGAAATAGTGTTCTTTCTTTCTTTCTTTCTTTCTTTCTTTTTTTTTTAAAAAAGACCACCCTTGTCTCTAGAAATAATCTTATCCAAAACCCATTATCTGGCAAGTGTCTATGCTGTTACTAGTCAAGCATTAGAATGCATTCATTGTACACCTGAGCTTAAAAAGCCACCAAGTGATAATGCACATGGATATGGATGCACATGGCTATGGATATTATTATTGTTGTTATAAGTATTTATAGAGCGCCAGCGATGTACCTGGCAGCTGGTGCTTTACAAAAAATAAGACAGACATGGAAAAATTCAGTACAGAGTGGGGGAAGCAGGTCTGTGAACCAACTGGCTAAAAAAGGATTGATTATTATGGCTGTAACAAGATCCATTCTGTTTGAAGTACCCCCCCCCGTAAAATGTCAAATATTTAAAAGCAAACTAAACTTTGAGTGATGCAAACGTTTTACAAAAAATGTGAACCCTGTCTTACAAAAAGCTGTGTAAAAAATAAGTCTCTGGCCTCCTCCCACCCCCTCCACCCCATAGGATGTGTTTACAGCTTATGCCTCAAGTCTGGTGCTTCTCTTTTTTCATTTCTGCACAGCTTGCTAGTTACCCTGAAGCATGGACATAAATTATTGTTGAATGTGCCTCCCATATAGTTCTTCTCCCTGCAGTTTCAGGGCCCTTGGGGCAGGCAGGACTTGTGTCAACAGGATCCAGCACCCCCACCAATTTTAGCTCCAAGTTACACCACTGATCTGAAGATCAAAGTGAGCTACAAAAAGTCTTCACATGGTGCGTTGGCAACACCATCAGAAAAATAACCCTGAGCAGTTGCTCCCATTTTCTAAAGGTGCATCTATCATTTATGAATGTGATGGCCACCATAGTCGGTTAGAACAATGGTCCCTCTAGCCCAACATCTGGTCTCCAACAGCGACCGGTTTCAGGTGCTGCAGAGAAATGCACAACAAGTCACTACTACTACTACTAATTTCCGTATGCATAATGGAGTGATCCATTTCCTGCTACTCCTTGCCTCAGGCAGGCAGGTAGATAATTGGGAAATAATGACGCTGCAGCAACAAACCTTCTTGTGCCGAATGCAAGGTGAAATCCTTCCTCAGGCAATCACTATTTTCATCCTCTGACCAGGTTGATTAATAGCCATTTATTGATCTATCCTGCATGAACTCACTCTTTTTAAAACCCTGTTGTGCTATTGGCCTATTCAACATTCCCTGGCAATAAATTCCACATGCCAATTACGTTTTATCTGAAAAATTGCTACCTCTTCTTAGTTATAAAAATACTACCAGTTAATTTCACAGGTGCCACCCAGGTGTAGTATTTTGGGAAAGGCTAATAATGGGACCCTATTTACTCCTCCCATGCTACTCATGGTTGTGAACTTCTATCATACTCCTATCCCATTGTCTTTTATTCCAAGCTGAATAGACCCAATCTATCAAACCTCTCTCCTCATCTTGAAGTTTGGAAATTCCCCCCTCTTGGTTCTAGTGTCAAGAGACAAGGTTGCACATGCGTAGTCAAATTGCCTTTATATTAGAATCCTCCACGTAATAGTACGGAGCCTAATTCACGTGCAGACCAAGCCACCATACGGAGCATATAGCAGCCTGATTCAGGCTTCAGAGATTGGACACAATTTGACTGGAGAGGACTACAAGCTTCCGATTCTAATATGCTTAGATCACATAGCCACAATCAAAGCTTGAATGCCTGACTCCAGGGTGTAAACGGACACAAGTATCTAAACTGAGTTTCACTTAGAGCTGAAACGAGTATCCTAAAAAAACGAGTATACTGACAAATTTTCGGGACCTAGATTTAACCTGTCAACATTGGGTACCAATCAGTACCTGATTCAGGTATCCAAAGTCCTGGAATGTCAACTGCCAGTCCGGATTTTTTTTACTCCTTTATTGATTTATCGACTTCTGACGCCTATTTATTAATTTTCCATCTCAGGAAATCAACTTCCAGTCCCATTTTTAAATTTTTTATTTCCATCCCGATTTTTCAGTTTCCCAACTTGATATACCAATTGGTAATTGAAAAATTGACTATTCCTCCCCTGTTTCCTCCTGTTTTTAAATCAATTACTGATCCATGAGAGGGAACCCTTCCTCTTATCACCAAACTACTTCCTTAATACATGTAGTACTATACCTATGCACGTCCAAGGTGAAGACTTGCCACATTACTGCAACTGAAATATAGGAAATATTAGGCAATACAGCACACATTTACTTTTAAACTAGATATGGCTCTACATAACTATAAACACCATCATCTTGCATGAGAAAAGATAAAATGGTTACAAAAGAAAATGACAAAGGCCAGAGCAAGGTCTCCCGAACTTGATAATTATGCCGTATTTGCCGCAATACTTTAATTGGCATTTCTTCTTCAAGGGTTTAAAAAAGACAAGTGCCGAAATGGACCAAGAATTTCCACGTACTGCTCTTAGTATCAACAACCGAAATGAACTTCGAAAAACTTTGCATCTACAATCTTTGTACAAACAAAACAAGGTAAAAAGAACTGTTGTATTTAAATTGAATATTAAAACTTGTAGTTGTTAAAGACACTAAAAAAACAGCCTATAGCAAGCTTAAAGGATCTGTCCTCGAGTTTACTGCTCATTTAATTTTAGCATTGTTTGCAATAATATGTGACCAGCACAAAGAGACTATGTGTGTAAACATTTACAAAGTAATGTTTTATTTGTATAGCCTTCCCTCTCCCCACTAAATGGTCAACACGGAGTATCATAACACCATAAAACCACTAAAAATCCTACTGCTAATCATTTCTATAGCACTACTAGTCGTATGTAGCACTGTACAGATACATATAAAGTCCATTTAAAACAGTTTATTTATTTATTGGATTTTTACCCTGCCCCTCCTAAAACAGCTCGGGGCGGCTTACAATAAAAATAAAATACAAGTATAAAAACAAAATACAAGTATAAAAACAATCTATAAAATACACTAAAATTATTTTTTTTAAAAAAAATACCAGCCATTAAAACAGGATTAGGGAACAACCAAAGTAAAGCAATAAATAAGGATGAAGGGGAAAATAAAACCCCTCCCCAAAGGCCTGGGCGAAAATGGGGGTGGGGAGGAGTTTAAAAGCGGAATATAAAAGGGAGAGGAAAAAAATACATTAAGAGGGACCAGCAGAGGATCCTCTAAAAGCACCTAGAGAACAGAAAAAACGTCATGTGCTTTTTGAAGGGGAAGAGGGAAGAACTGAGACATCTGGAGGGATAGAGTTCAACACTGAGGGGCCTGCTGCAGCAAAAGCCCGATCACCTGTCCGCTTAAGGGGCGATGGCAAGACCCTTAACCCGTGGATGGTTAAAAAGGGCTCAGGTGGAAGAGAGGATGGAGTAAAAGCTATTTATAGTGAATCCCCCTAGATAACAATCCTAACTTCAAGAACCATCTTCTCTTTTAAAATAACTGCATTGTAATTAGCATTCTGGTATGCTAATGAAAGCACCCTAACAGGGGATAGGGTGAGATAATAAATTTGAATAAAGTAATATAATTAGCCTGCTCAAGACTTGCCAACTGTTTAACCTCACTTTTATACTGATACCCCCCCCACCCCCAGATGTAAAACATTACAAGCAATCTACGCTGGACTTTTCTGTCTTCTTTCAAAAAAGAGGAAGACTACGCAGGCATTTATAACTTTGTAACCTTGAGGCTTGACTGCCACAGCATGCTCTACGCTGGGCTGCCCTTGACGGCAGTTTGGAAGCTGGAGCACATGCAGAACAAGCAGCCTCTCTTCTATGAGGAGTGGGTCACCAAGTGCCCATTACACCAGTGCTTCAGAGTCTGCGCTGGCTCCCAATAGCATTTTGGGCACAATCCAAATTGTGCTGGTTTTGACATATAAAGCCCTAAACCGCCTGGGATCCATATATCTGAAAAGACTGCTTTCGCCCTTTATTTAATGATTTATTTATTTATAAATATTGGTTAGCCGCCCCCTCATGCCTACGGCATCTCGGGGTGGCTTACAGCATAAAAACACACAATAAAATTCATTAAAACAATGTTTTAAAAATACAACCCCCCCCCTCCGAAGGCCTGGGCGAACAGGCTCGATGAAACGCCAACAGACCCGGGGCCAGACAGGCTTCCTCTGGGAGGGAATTCCAGAGCCTCGGCCCGGCCACCGAGAACGCCCTCTCCATTGTGCCCCCCCCCCCGCTTTACACGGGGGACCTCCAAAAAGGCGCCCCCGGTGGACTGCAGGGATCACTCTGAGGTGCGGAGGGCGAGGCGGTCCCCAAGGTATCAGGGGCCCAGACTGTGTAGGGCTTTATAGATCAACACTAGCACGTTGATTTGGGCTCGGTACGCTATAGGCAGCCAGTGCAGAGTACGGAGCACAGGTGTTATGTGCTCCCGCCTTCCCGTCCCCATAAGGAGACAGGCCGCCGCATTCTGCACCAGCTGCAGCCTCCGAACCAGAAACAAGGGAAGCCCCACGTACAGTGCATTGCAGTAGTCTAGCCTCGAGGTGATGAAGGCATGAATGAGGGTGTCCAGGTCGGGCCTGGAAATGTATGGACACAGCCTCCGTACCACATACAGCTGGCGGAAGGCGGCCTTAGCCACCATCTCTACCTGCCAATCCAGCCGGAGCCCCGAGTCCAACCCCCCCCCCCAGACTCTGAATCTGCTGGGCTACAGGAGGGTGGACCCCCCCCACCAGGGGAGCCAGTACCTCCCTCGCCCTACCCACCACCATCACCTCCGTCTTATCAGGATTGAGCTTCAGTCTGTTCTGCCGCATCCAATCCGCCACAGCCTCGAAACATTGGGAAAGTAATGAGACAGCAGGACCTGGGTCAGTTGAAAATGAGAGGTACAGCTGAGTATTGTCAGCATATTGGTGACATCGCACCCCGAACCCTCTCACAACCTCCCCCAGGGGCTGCATATATACATTAATTAATAGCGGAGACAAGATCGAACCCTGCGGAACGCCACAGGTCAAGGTTCGGGAGCTTGATGTTTCAGCCCCCAGCACCACCCGCTGGCTTCTCTCCGAGAGGAATGAGTGGAACCACCCGAGGAGAGTCCCGTCCAGACCCCCCAGGCTGCACAGCCCCGCCCCCCACGCTCCCCCGGCTGCCCACCCTCCGGGAGACGGGCGGGTGCAGCAGCCAATCCGGCCGCTGTGCCCAATCCCGTCTGGGCCACGGTCAGGACCAGGGCAAGGTAACAGACTTTACCTTCGCTCTGTTCCTGATCATGGTCTGGCTAACCACGATTCTGGAGGTGAGGCGATGTAATTACTTTTTTTAAAGTTTTAAATTTATTTCTCATCCATTTCCTAGAGCCCAGGACAGGTTACAGCATATAAAAATATAAAATGGATTCACATCTACAAAACCACCTAAAATACACTGTCCCAACCCCTATCTCTGTCTGTCAAATGCCTGACCAAATAAAGTCTTACATTGCCTCTGGAAGCCTGCTCAGAGGGTAATTTCAGACGTTACGAGACCACGGTCAACCACAATGAATCCCGTGGTGGTCGTTTGTCCCGTAACATCTGTTTGCTCCCCGCCAGATGTTCATCATGGTGAATCACTGGCGGGGATCAAAATAACCGCGATTCCGGAGGTGAGGCATGCTAAACTGTATTTAGCATGCCCTGAGTAGGTTTTACTACTTTTCATTTCTTTACCATTTAAACATTGAACCGTGTAACAGAATATTCCTTAAAGTGCATTGATGTTCAATTTAAATTGGTCTTTTCCTCATTATTTTGATGCAGCAAATTACCAAACTATTAAAGTGAACATCTTGATATAATCCGTCCCTAATTCTAGGGGTTTTTTATCTTGAAAATTATTTTTGCGAGTTCTTGAGACTCATTTATCAGATCAAGAAAGGTAGCTATATTTCTGCGTCTAACAAATAGACAATTAGCTGCTGCCTTGACATAACTATTTAAAACTTTTTTTTTTTTCCCCTTGCAGGCAAAGGAGAGTCCTTTAAAAACCATTATTGAAATCATGACCAGATATTTCATGGAATATTTTGGGAGCATCAACTGTGTCAAAAGAGAAAGCACCCCAAGTTCTGCAACTGCAGTCCTACAGACTAAGAGCTCCCATCCGATGGGTTTAGAAAGCTCTTTACTTAAGAAGGATATATCAGAAGAAGAGACGCATGGGAGTGCAACAGTGTCCGATGTATACAACACAGAGGCCTACCGGTATAGTCCCATTATACATTATAGTACAGCATGTATCTGTAGTCCAATCCCTGTATTGAAAATATAGCTGAAAACTAAATACTAAAGTAACAATAGGTGTGAGGAAGGGGGTAGTGGTTGTATCGCACAGCAGCAACAAGCCTCCCCGAGCTGTTTGCAGGAGGGGCGGGATACAAATTGAATAAATAAATAAATAAATATTGTTCCCTACCGATATGAAAGATATACAAAATGATCTTGAAGATTTGTCCATATACTGGGGAAAAACAGCAGTCTAAAAAGTGGAATTTTAATGTAAAGCCTACCCTATGAAACTCAGTTCCTGTATTATCCTTGAACACGGTCAGTTTTGTCTTAAGATGTAGTTATTGAACCAATACGTGGGTAGAGAACCTCAAGTCCACTGGGGGCCAAATGTGGCCTGCTGCCTAGTTTTTATTTGGTCCCTATCCAGTTCCTGGATCTGACCCTCTGGATAAAGTTCGTCTGCACAAGCACTGGAAATCTGAGGGCATGAACACCACAGTGGTGTCTGGTGTGTTTTGAGGCTGGTGGGGCAGTGAGTGGGTTGAACCTACCGCCGGTGAGCCTACGGGCAGAGCTTGGGGCAACAGTAGGCCAGTGGTGTGGCTTAACCAAGCAGCAAGGAGTTCCCAGGGTTAACATTTGAATGGACATTACATCAGTTAACGCTGGGAACTCCTTACTGTTGTGTGAAGCACTGCCACTGGGGGATAGAGAGCCCTCTTACTGGGGTCCCATCCACTCTCTCTTTCCCACCAGGTCCAAATTAACTATAGCAGGTTACAAAAATAGATCACATTGCCATCTCCTACCTTTATCCTGAACCCTCAATTTTCATGGCATCTTCAGGGGCGGTGCACATTGCAGGGCACCAGGGGCATTGCCTCTCTTGGCCTGATACCCCCCGCACGCTCTTCATGCTTTTAAAAAGAAAGAAAAAAAAAAAAACTTGTGTCATCTAAGTCCCCAAGGCACCGGGGGTGT
This sequence comes from Sphenodon punctatus, assembly GCA_003113815.1. Lineage (NCBI taxonomy): Eukaryota > Metazoa > Chordata > Lepidosauria > Sphenodontia > Sphenodontidae > Sphenodon > Sphenodon punctatus. Next base: position 5,281,232 of record QEPC01003143.1, on the reverse strand, counting down.
GGGGGGTGGGTGGCAGCAACCGGCTCCAGACTTGCTTCCAGTCCTCCATGTTCAGCAATCAGCTGATTAGCATCAGCTGAGTGCTCAGTGTTGTGCCTCCCTGGGCACATGTGCAGGCAGGAGCTGAGGGGGTGGGGGCCAGTGTCTCCTGCTGAGCCTGCTCTAAGGAGTCCCTTAAGGGACAAAAGTGATTTGGGCAGCTGGACTTAGAGCCCATGCTGCCTGACTGGGGAAAAGCACTTTGTTTTTTCCACCAGTGGGGGCAGTGTTCCACAGAGCCCTATGGGCTGCTGTGGAAGACACGGTCTGGACTGGAGACTCAGACGCCCAGGCAGTGTGTGCCAGTGTGCAGAGCTGCTGTTGCTGAGGGCTCAGGCTGCCTGCCTGTACCCCACCCCCTAGGGTGGGGTTAAAAGAGAGCGCTCTGCTTTTGGCGTGCTGGTGATCTGCGCCAATTTGGTAGAGAGAGAGTGCTGTTTGGCCTGGCTTGTTTGTGGCTTTGTTACCCCAGGCTGCTGCTGGGCCTGCGTCGGACGCATCCCCATTGGGGAGTTAGTTGTTTTTAGTTATTTTTCTGGGAAACACTGGTGAAAAGGGGTCTGGGGGCTGCTGGGGGGGGATGGGGCGGTGGGTGGGGGGTAAGGTAGGGAATGAGGTTGCTGGGAGACACTGATGAAAATCGGGCTGGGGTTAAGGGGGCTGCTGGGCAAAATGGGGCTTCAACAGAGCTGTAACAGTGAAGCATGTTTTGAGGGACAAGTTTCCTTGGCTGCTGCTGCTTTTGTGGTGTGCTAAGACTTCACATAATATGGTTCAGTGGGTTTAAGATCTGGTTTGCTTTTGCTTGTTCTGTGTTTATGTTTGCATGTGCACTGCTGATTTCTCCCGCTCCTCTCCCCAAACCCTCAAGCATGTGCAAAGGCTGTGGCCATTTCCTGGTGCCCCCACTGGCCATGGCTACTCTTGGTTAAAATTGGTGTTTGTCTTGACTGTTTTTGACGTAAACTGTCGGCTTTCTGTTTTACGGGTGGGGGACCTAGGGGCTTAGATGGAAGGGTTTTCAATCCAATCTTTGCTGGAATGTTCCTTGCATTTTAAAATGGCCCCGCCCTTTGCAGTTTGGTGGGATGTTGTGGCAGGTTTTTTCACTAAGGGCTAGTCCTTGCATGAATGCTCTGTGTTTAGTTGCAGCAGAAGCTACCTCTTATATTGCAACAGAGCCGTGTATAGGGTGGGCAGCAGTTCGGATTTGGCCTGGACTGCCTGGCATTTCTGACAGCTTCTGCTGTCTAGGATGGAAGGGGAACCGGACCATAGAGCTGTCCGGAATTTCCCTTCCATTCCGAGTCTCTGACCACTGGCTGGCTGCAGCTGCGCTCTTTGCACTTCTGCCCATGGACCCCGTGGGTGGAAGTGCAGAGAGCAGAGTTGCGGCCAGCCGGCGGGCTTTTTTTGGCACGTGGCACGCCGGCAGAGGAGAGAAGGCTGCTGTCACTGTGCAGCAGGCGCAGCAGCCCAGCCCAGCAGCAGACTTGCCTCTCCCATCCGACCCTGACAGCTCAACTCCTTCCTTCCTTCTCAGCTGAACCTGTGGAGGCGGCAGCTCCTCCTCCCCCCTCGCTGGTGGTGTGGGGCTGCGGGGAGAGGCAGTCTACAGCAGGCCACCTCTTCCTGCAGCCCCGCCGTGGAGGAGGAGCTGCCACCGCTGCAGCGCACTCAAATAAGAAGGAGTCGGGGCTGGGAGGAGAGGTCGAAGGCCAGCGTTGGGCAGGCTGCAGCCTACAGGGAGTGAAGCTCCGGCGAGACTCCGGCATAGATAAGTACCAAGTGGCTGGGGGTCCCCAAGGCCCCACCCTGTCTCCGCCCTCAGAAACAGCCTGGGTAGGTGGTGGAGGGGGAGGAACTTCCACCCCCCCGTCCACCCACCTGCCAGGGTGCCCTGGGCGGCCCCTACCTACCTCTCCTGGGTCCTGGTCGAATGGAATCCTTGCAACCGCAGCACCCGACTTTGTGTGGAGCAGAAGGTCGCTACCTTGTAAACAAGGTTCTTTGAGATAGCTTTGATCATTCTCACCACAGCACTGGGTGTTGTGAGAATGGTTGGAGTCACTCGAAGTGTGTTTGTGCGTGAGAGAGAGAGTTTGTGTGTGTGAAAAAAATCTGTGTGTGTGTGTGTGACAGAGAGTGAGTGTGTGTGTGTGTGTGAGGGGGAGAATGTCTTAGAGAATCTGCGTGTGCGAATCTGTGTGTGTGTGCATGTGTGTGGGTGCGAGAGTGTCAGAGAATCTCTGTGTGAGGAAGAGAGTTTGTGTGTGTGTGTGTGTGTGTGTGTGTGTGTGTGTGTGTGTGTGTGTGTGTGTGTGTGTGTGTGTCAGTGAGAGTCTGTGTGAGAGAATCTAAGTGTGAGGGGAATTGTGCCTGTGTGTAAGAGAGAGTCTGTGTGTGTGAGAGTGTCTGTGACTCTGAGTGAGGGAGTGTGTGTGTGTGTGAGAGAGAGAATTGTTTAAAGGTTTCTCAGGATGGTGGGGTGGGGTGTTGCCGTACCCTCAATGTTTTTATGTGAAAACTTGTTCAAAGGTTTTTCAGGGCAACCTGAGTGTGTTATCCCCAACGTTCTTATGTGCAATGCTGTTCAAAGGTTTCTGAGGTTGACTTTGGGGTTATTCCCCATAAAAAAGGAAACAAAAACCAAAAGACAAATAGAAAAATGAAAGTTGGTTGAAATGGTAGAGAATCACTGGTAGTTATTACCGGTTGGATGAGACACTTAAAACATCAGTTTCCTCTCACAGTGAGCCTGGGCTCTATTTTTTTTGCATAGCTAGGGAGAAATGGGACTAGTGGGAGAAAGACATTGGATGGGACCTTACTCTCTATCCCCCAGTGGCAGGGCTTCACGCAGCAGCAAAGAGTTCATAGGGTTAACTAATGTAATCTCCCTCCAGTGTTAACTCTAAGAACTCCTTACTGCTGGGTTAAGCCACATCACTGGTTTAACAGTTTGGTTGGCTCTGCCTACTATTGTTCCCGCCTACCATTGGCGTGGCTTTGCCCACTTCTGGCCATGCCCTCTGCCCCACAGATTTGCATAAATTAGTATAAAATTAGCACATGTAAATTCCATGCAAATGATTGTCCTCTTTTCTGCCGATGTGTCAGTGGCCACCCTAGCTGTGTAGCATGTTTTGGGGGACAAGTGGAAATCCTTGCTGCTGCTTTTATGGTGTGCTAAGGACTGCACATAACATTGTCACCTTAAGATTGTTTGCTTTGCTTGCTTTGTGTTTGCATGATGCATTGCTGCTTTCCTTCTTCCCTCCCAAGCATGAGTATAGGGGTGGGACTACCGGATCATCCGGTATCCGATACTGCCGGTATTTTGGTGTACCGGCAGTATCGGATTATTCCGGTATTTTTGGGTCCGGTACCGGATCCCCCCGTGTCGGATTTTTTTACATTGCGGCCATTCAAATGAATGGCCGCAATGTAAAAAAAACCCCACAAAAACCCCCAAACACTTTCCCTCCCTGAGTCTAGGCTGCGTGGGTGGAAGGGGGGACACCCCCCACCCACCCTGCCCAGCCTGGATTTTTTAAAAAATAAAAATTTCCCCTAAGTCCCTAGTGTGGGCTCCGAGCCGCCATCGGCACCCAGAGCCAGCACCAGCAGCAGGTACGTACCAGTACTCTACTGATCCCTGGGGTGGGGGGTGATTTAACACCCTCCCACCCCAGGGATCACCCTACCTCCCCACCCAGGGATTGCCTACCTTGAGCTCCGGGCGGCGGCGGCAGTGGCGGCGGTTCGGCGGCTTCAACGCTGTCTGTGGCTGCCGGCTTCAGCACGCTACTAGGCCTTCCGGGGAACTTTCGGAAGTTCCCTGGAAGGCCTTGTAGCGTGCTGAAGCCGGCAGCCACAGCCAGCGCTGAAGCCGCCGGACCGACGCCGCCCGGAGCTCAAGGTAGGCGATCCCTGGGTTGGGAGGTAGGGTGATCCCTGGGGTGGGGGTGGAGTGTTAAACCAACCACCCCCCCACCCCAGGGATCAGTACAGTACCGGTACCATAGGCTATTACCTGCTGCTGGTGCGGGCTCTGGGTCGCCGGCGGCGGCCTGGAGCCCGCACTAGGGGACTTAGGGGAAATTATTATTATTATTTTTAAATCCAGGCTGGGCAGGATGGGTGGGGGGTGTCCCCTCTTCCACCCGCACAGTCTGGGAGGGGGAGGGAGGAGGTTTTTGTTTTTTTCCATTGATTTCAATGGGGAGACAGTTCCCCATTGAAATCAGTGTAAAAGATCCGGTACCGGTAAACCGGTATTAGTCCGGTAAGCCGGGTTTTTTAAATCCGGGAACCGGTAAAACCGGTACCCGGTATTTGCCCTGATGTCCTAGAGAGGCCATTTTGTAAATTGTGGGTCTACTGGTCATAGCTACTCTTTTTTTAAAATGGTCCCTTTGCTGTTTCACTGCTGCTCCCTGCTGGAAACTAGTTTCTGACTTCTCTGCTTGTGACTGGGCTTTTGAGCATCTTGCCTGGTTTTTTGTTTTTTTTGAGAAACAGAAATGCATTGTTTAAAGTTTGATGGGGCTGGTTTGGTGGCAACAGGGGCCTGCAACTGGCCAAACTTTTTTTTTAAAAAAGGCCTGTTCCTTTGGATGGGCATTTGGCTGCTGGAGATACGGTGTAGGTACTGGGATGCTGGTTTGGATGGGGCATGTTTAGTTGCTATACAGGCCTGCAACTGCTCTCCTTGTGAACAGAGGAGAAAGTAGGTAGGAGCATGGCAGAAGACTGCAGATTACGAGACCCCTGTCCCCTACTGAACCCATCTCTTCCCCTTCCTGTTCTCATGCACCAAACCCTTTCCCTCCTACTTCTCCTCTGTCCTGTCCTTTTCTTCCCTTTCATTCTCTTCTGATTCGGCTTATCTCAGGACAGGGAGCTAACTCAGTCCTCCCAGCCAGAAGGAAGGCTTGTCCCAAAGTCTACACCTTCAGAAGACTACAGGTGGCCAAGGATGGCCAAGATAGGGGACAGATTCATAGCACAGGTCCACGATCTGGACCCTTCTTTTCCTGAGCCTCTCTCTTAAACACTCTCACTCCCAACCTCTATGTGGCCCTTGGAGCATTTGTACTAATCTCCAGAGTCTTATTTCATAAACTAAGCAGAGGATTTGATAATCTCACAATTTGGCAGCAGTATTGTCCGTTTCATAAGAGAGATGTTATTTAGCTTAGCTCAAGAAAAAAGGGTTTACACATTTAGTATAGCATATAAACTATGCCTCCCGCATTGAGTCCTGTTCTCGGGACCCTCGCCGCCTGTTCTCTACCTTTTGACTCCCTCCTCAAGTCTCCCTGTCCTCCCCCTCCTTCTTCCCTTTCTGCTCAGGATCTTGCCTCCTTCTTCACCTCCAAGATAGACAAGATCCGCCTCGACAT
>QEPC01003143.1:5250574-5271815 GCA_003113815.1 Sphenodon punctatus | reverse complement strand
ACATGGACCTGCCTGCTGTCATTCTCATCGTAACCAAGCCAAGTACGTGCACTTGAGACCTTGCATCTTCATGAATGTTAGACCCCTTGTCTCTCCCTCTGTTCCCCTTCCTAAATCTCTCCCCCAGCTCCTGTCTCTCAGATTGTAAGCCTAGGGGCAGGGACCCTGTCTATTTTATTACTTTGTAAAGTGCCAGGTACACTGCTGGCGCTATATAAATGTTTGTTAATAATAATAATAATAATAATAAACATGCATGTGCTGCTTCCAATTTTTTTTTTTTAAAGGCATACCCCAAACTGAAAACTAACTCCAAATCTGGTTGAAAACCTTTCCTTGAATTAATGAAAGATTAGCCTAGGCCAGCAACACAGGAAAAGCTGATCTTTAAGCGAAGAGACTACTTTTCTCCGGATGACTAGCATACATAAATGTACTCGTGTGTAAAAATATTTCCTTCATTTTGTCCCGTGCCAGGTACATTGCTGGCACTATATATACTAAACATTTATTATTTTCTGAGGCGGCACCCATCAGGCAAGCTGGGTTAACTCAAGTGTTCGCTGGTAGCTTCTTCCCTCACAGAGGGGAATTGCCTCCTCATGGGCTAGCAATTGCTAGCACCAGGGGTTTCCTAGGGGATGGGAAGAGTGCTTTAGTCACCCTTTTGTTTCTGTTGCCCCCAGGACCTCCCCCCACAGGCAGCCCCCTGTGCTAAACCAGCATCTCCCTCCGCGCTAACCCTCTTAAAAACTGCCCCGAGCTGTTTTAGGAGGGGCGGGGTAAAAATCCAATCAATCAATAAATTAAATTAAAAGGCGAGGCGGCGCTGTTCCCGCCTTTTTATTTTGTATAAATGCCCTTTGCACATGCGCAGTGGAGTGGGCACGCTTCCCTTCCTCCCCCTCCCCACTCCAAAGAAATGACCAGCAAATGCCACGCGCCCACTACGCCCCCACGCTCGGAAAGGCAGGAAGGGAACGACAGAGGAATGGGCTCTACTGCCTGGGGGTGCCTGGGGGAAAATCTATGATCCTCCCTGGCTCAGCGCAGAAGCAGCTCACGCGCACGAGTTGGTCCTGTCAGGTAAAGAGACAGAGGGAAGTGCCCTAGAGTCTCTGGCCTAGAGTTCATCAGCTGGGGCGTGCTGTGAAGGGGGCTGCTTCTGCCTCTCCCTAGCTAGACTCAGTGGGTTTCCCCAGCTACGCTCTCTGCTTTCCTTAAGCCCTGTGGCTGCCCCCTACCCCTCCCTGTCTTTCTTCTCTTTCTAACCCTTTATCTTTCCCTTAATTCCTGCCTCCCCCAACCCCATGGTTACCCTATCCCCCCCACTCCCTTCCCAGAGAACCCAAGAGTCCTGGCTCCCAGCTACCCCCTGNCTCCCCCTGCCCCTATGACTGTTTCTCCCAGTGCCTTTCACTAACGCCCTGCTTTCCTCAATCCCTGCCTTTTGCCAATCTTCCCTGTCTCCCCCAACCCCCATGGCTGCCCCCTGTATCTCAGTTCCTCCCCCCACCCCCTTCTCTCACTCTCTGCCTTTCCCCAAACCTCCTTGACTCCACAACCTCTCTGGCTGATCCCTAACTTCCAAGCGCAGGCTTCCCTCAGTCTCTGCCTTTCTGTAACACCCCATGACTAAAGCCTCCGTTATCCTAATCGTCTTTCCATAACCTCTCTTTTTCTCAGTCTGGTTTTCTCCAATCCCCCTTGCCTCCCCCAACCCCATTGACCATCTCTCTTTATCTCTGTACCTCTTCCGCCAACCTCCCATTTCCTTCAGTCTCTTTAATCCTCCGTGACTGCCTCCCTCAACTCCTGTGGCTGCCCCCCATTATTTCAACGCTTCTTTCTAAATGTTCCCACATCTCTCAGTCTCTGTCTCTCCAGTCCCCCTGGATGCCCCTATCCTGTGCCACTTCTCAATTCCTGCAACTGCCCCCAATCTCTCACTCCCCAGTTCTCTCCTGACCCCCTCTCTCCATGCTCCTTGCTGTTCCCAGTCTCTCATCCATTAACCAATCTTATACTTACTGTCCTCAGTTCTCCCTGCCTCTTGCTGCTCCTCAGTTCTTCTGTGCTACCCTGCCCCTCCTTACTGTGTTCCACCTCTCCATGTCCCTTGCTGCTCTCCCGCTGCCCCATCTCCCCTTGCTTTCCTCATCACGCCTAAGCTCCTTACTGCTCCCTCAACTCTATGCCACTCCTCAATTTCCCCTTGCTGCCCCATCCCCTTCTTCCTGCTTGCTTCCCAGTGCTCTCATGTGGACTCCGTTCACTATTTCATACTGTCCTCCTCTGCCAGGACAAGAATATTTGTTGCTGAAAGTAAAGTGCAAAATGTCAGCTGTATAAGACAAGAAGTATAAAAGCACCTTACAAGACTTCCAGAGTGTTACAAAACAGTACATAAGATGGATGGCTTTTTCCACCCCCCCTGTTGTCAGAAACTACTTTTCCCTCCACCACATAGATTTTGGGTACAATCCTCAACCAGGGGAGTTTCCTCACTGGCTTCAGTGGGTTCAGGATTGCCGCCTATGCATCCTACATTACATATCACAGTTTCTGTATGAATTATCTGACATTAGCTAAAATCAGCACCAAGTCTAAGGATCTGATATCTAAGGACCTGAATCTGCAAAGCCACAAGTACCTGGTCGACTTTAAGCAGATGAATGCGACTATTTGTACATAGGGCATTGTTTTTCCCAGTATCATAATATTCATGTTGAAAACCTTTAAAATGTAGCATTCGCAAGACCTTAAAAAAACCCCAACCCACCTCATAAACACATTACAAAATTTTGAATAATTTTTTTAAAGAACTTTGTTGAGTTTAATTCAATATGAGTGAGTCATTTCAAATCTTGAATCAAGCACAGGGTGGAAGAATGAGGATTCTTATTTCAGAAGAGGGTTGTTTTTTTTAAAATCATTTTATGCCAGTTTTGTCTGTTTGATTCAGTGTACAGCTTGGTAAAATCAGATGCTCCTGTGAGAACCCAGGAATCCTTTGTTTTAGATCAGGGATAGGGAACGTTTTCCCTCCCAAGGACCACTTTGACGAGCTCTGAGGACCACGTGAAAGTTAGGGGTGTTTTTTTTTTTAGGGGTGCACTCAGGAAGAGGCGACTCCAAATTATGGGTCTGTGCCTAGGATCTCCCTTCATCTTTGTGTGCACATTTGTACCCCTGCTCCCTTGCCCTGAGCTGACTCAGTGCACCCCTCTTTTGGAGGGTAGGAACCTGATCCAGGAACTGGAAAGGGACCAAATACAAATTAGCCGTGGGCCACATTTCCAACCCCTGTTAGGTGTTGCAGAAGTGCATAAAAGACAGTGGCCCTTGTTACATTTTATTATATATGTTTCGGGGCTGCAGATGTGCTCTATGGGTGCCCTGCAACATGTATAATAAAATGTAACACTCATTTTATCAGTGTTCGAGTGTCTGCCTGAGGAATTTACATTGTCATTCCTTTTTTAAAAAAAAATAAATGCAGTGCATTAATATCTTAGCAATATATGAATAACATCAAGCATCAAAAACGAAAGACCTGTACGATGGTGTTTTTAACTGACTTGCTATTTTATTTGTACATTATTGTGAAGCCCACAAATAACTTGACCCTATCACCCTATTACGGTAAACTGCTTTCCATGGTGTTTTTATTCTATCGTTCTATTTTAAATACATGTTTCTGTCACTATAGCTACTGCATTGATGAACAAATCAATCAAATTCTTCCACTCGAGACACATCACAAGGAAAGTGAGAAATACAAGACTGGGACCATGTCAAATAGCAGCCCATCCAGCAGCAGAGAGAGGAAGTTTCCTAACAACTGTGAGGATTCCAAAACAATAGAATCTTTGCTGGAGATGAAGACGAGAGAAAAACTAAGGTCCAGGTCTGGTCTCATTGTCCGAGGAATGATGGCTGGTCCCACTGCCAGTTCTCATGAGGTGCTTACCTGTTGTTTGAATAGAGATCACTAATTATGAATAGCCAGTTGAGTTCATCGTGTAAGATTTTTTTTCCAGGTACTTCTAATTGCCTAATGTGCGTAATGCATAGCCTCTCTCCAATTAAAGCTCATGAACTGTAGATTTGTCATCAGTTGTAAAAACTCAACAAAAACAAATAAACACAAAGCTTCATCCCTTCTTGCTAAAAGAAAACTAGTGATGCATTTCAGCCTCTGCAGACTTCAAACAATGCTGATTTACACTCACTATATTCCCTGACTTTCAGTTGTTTATGGCTTTGCAAGCCAAGGGCAGATGTTAGGCAAAGTCAGAACATGTACTAGAAACATTTTCAGAGAAGTGTTATAGCATTTTACGTGATATGTAATTTTATATACAAGTTTATATATATAAAGGGACTTGTGGCTCTGTTCTTTTTAAATGCTGTGGCTTTGCTCCTCAAAGTTCTGTGGCAAAGAATGAGACTTGCCCAGTCCAGCACTTTAAGGAGCAGAGCCTGTGGGTATTTCACACGAGTAGGATTGATACAATCTCACATAAGTAGGATCTGACCTATAAGCAGGGATTTGTTTGTGTTCACTGAGTTTTACCTGTCGGTGGCAATAGAGAAAATTCAGTGAACATGGGCCCTCTGCCCATGACAATTAGCAAATGGAGAAATCTCTAAACAGTTTGATTTCAAACCAATAAGAATTTGATCTGCAAATTAAACTGGATTCCCCTGAAGGAAGCAGCTTTTATGATAAGACATCCTGGCTTCCTTTATGATCATAAGACAAAGTGTAAAACTGAGTAAGCAGAGAAATAGAGCCTTCAGGTTTCCTATGTGCTTTTAAAAAAAATTATTATTAAAGATGTAGGAAATCTAAGTTTGGATGTTCTTTTGGTAATTTCTACTAGGATTCATTAAAAAAGCGGCTCCTGAAACGACCTTCTGGAATAAGTAGCACAATGAAACTCGGAGAGGAAGACCATGCAAAAAACTCTTCCAGCGTGCCAACTAGTGATTTCCAAGAGAGTAAAGGAACTTCCGTGATAACTGCAAGCTCCCTCTCGTCACACAGTGACAGCGCCCTTGATATATGGAAGGAATTTTCACCAAAGATTTCATCAGACCTGTACAAAACAGGGATTGCAGAGAAGCCAAGAAACTCAGCGGACGAAGCAGACCGTCCACTTGCCAAACTGTTCTCAGAAAGAGAGAGGCAAAGAGCTGAAGAAAGGGTATTGGTATCAAATTTGGATGCAGAGGCCAACGACAGAAGCAGTGACTTAACCCTTGTCCGAAGGCATTCAGAAGCTGGAAGTGAGAAGAGAGACCGCTCTCCCAGAAAGAATGAAAGACAGTTGTCGGGCCGCAGGTGAGACAGTTGGAGACCTTAAAAGAATCCTGTGCTGCACAATATTCAAGCAGTGGCTTGCAAAACTGTAAAGCAGAGCTAAGGGGAGGCGGTTGCTTATCAGGGCTTGGTGTAGGGTGGTTGATCCCTGGGAAATGTTCCCTGTTGGAGTGTGCACTCCAAAGTATGAAAGTCCAAGAAAAGCCCGATTACTGGCCATTTCCAGTTTGGAAACAAAAGCCAGAAAAGGCCCAGATGGTTTTATTTGGCTTTCTTAATGACTTTCCTACCTCACCCCCCTGCGCTGGTCATCGTATAGGCTAAGTCACAAGAACTCCTTTGTATTCAGCTGTAGAGTGGCAGGGTGGTCATGTGATTGGGGTGCTGCTGGCCAGAGACTCGGGTTTAGTTTCCTGCTCGGACAACTTCTGAGGCCAGGGCATGCATGGCTTCTAGTACAGGCTTGATCCTTGACAATTCACTTTTTTTTTTTTTTTACAAATTAAGTATTACTATTATTTATTAAGTATTTATATAGTGCCAACAATGTACCTGGTACTTTACAATTAACGATTATAGACAGGTCCTTGCCCCAGTGGGCTTACAATCAGAGAGATAAGGGAGGGGAACAGAGTGAGAGACAGGAAAACATCCAAGAAGCTAAGAAGTTGCAGGTGCACATATGTAGCTTAGTACCGAGGCCAAGGGATATGATTTCTTTAGAGGAGTGCTGGGAGGAATAGATGCCACCAATTATCTCGGAGACAGACCTCTGAGAAGGAAGAGTATGCTGTAAGCTGAGGTTATTATTATTTATTATTATAAGCATTTATATATAGCGCCAGAAGTGTACCTGGCGCTTTACAGAGAATAAGATAGACACGGTCCCTGCCTGAGACCTTACAATCTAAAGACAAGGGGAGGGAAGACAGGGAAGGGGGAACAGAGGGAGAGACAAGAGATGCAACATTCACGAGGGTGCGAGAACTCAGGTGCACATTCTTGGCTTGGTTACAGTAAGTGGGAATTATTATTAAGCATTTTATATAGCACCAAAAAGGTACCTGGCACTCATTAGTTAGAGACAGGTCTGTGCCCCACGGGGCTTACAATCTAGGAAAGACAAGGGAAGGGAGACAGAGGAGAAGGGAACATGTGGAAAGACAGAGAGGTTGGGAAGTCGTGAGTGCACATGCTTGGATTGTTTACCGGGGGGAGGGCAGGGGGAGACCCTGAATGAATTGTTGACGGATGAGGAGCAAGGGAAAGCCTGATGGAAGAGGTAAGGAGGGATTTGTAAGTTGGGAGGGAGCAAGCAGAACAAATATGTTCAGGGAGGGAGTTCCAACCCGGTGGCCAGGGTTTCTACGATTTCAGTTCTAGGAGTTGTAGTGCTCCAGATACACCTCTGACTCATTGAAATTTGCATGTGGCAAGAGGGGCGGGGTATAAATTTTTTAAATAAATAAAAAAGTTCCTTTATCTGCCAGAACACAGATTTACTCATACATCTGCCCTGCCCCCTGGTAATCGGGGCCTGAAGCAGTTGAAGCAGGAGGGTCGGCAGTTAGAGTGCAGGTAGCGCTTGACTTGTGTAGAAGCCAACTGATGGCGGCATAGATGATTTTTGAAGGACTAGGCCATGGCTGTGTTGGTGGCAAGGAAAGCTTCTTGTCCGCTATCATAGCGTCTTCAAAGTCTCATCCTGCGGAGCTGTTTCAGGTAGCAAATGGCCTGGTTAATCTGGTCTTCTCCGTGAGGGCTGTTCCACCCTCGGTCCCTATTTATTGGCCATGGAAACAATATTTGCATGTCTGAGTTGGGGGGTGGAGGGGAGGAGTCTTTCCTTGGAGCGGACAGGTTTGGGTTGCAGGAGTTGGTGCGTGGGTGGGTTCTCTCACCTACCTTCTTTGCCAACCAGTCTCGGGCTTGGGGAGTACTCTCTGACCGGGCTCGGTCGGCGGTACTCTCTGGCCACCCATCCTCCTACAGTCTTGTTGGTCCCCTGAGGGTTATTGACTTCAGGGCATGGAGATTGTTAATCAGGATCTGGGAAGGGGAGCCTGTTTGGGAGGGCGGAGAGTGGGGCAGCTGCTGAACCAATTGGAGTCGTGTTGGGCATGGGGAGGTATGGCGTGGCAAGAAAGTCCATTGGGGATATCGGGAGAGGCACTTAGTGTCTGTTCCCATGTCCCATTCTCCTCTTGTCTTGGGATATTTGGGAGTTGAGGTTAGTGTGGCCTGGATCTGAAGCTGATGCTGCTTATTACAAGGTCAGTGGCAAATAAAAAATCAGCCATCTTGGATCTTATTCAGGATGAGGGTGCTTACCTCATATGCATCACAGAGACCTGGCTGGATGAGGCATCTAGGCCTGTATTGTCTCTGATGGTGCCAGCTGGGTACTCAGTGCAGCACCAGCCTAGGATCGGAGGCCGGGGAGCAGAGTGGTAACGATCTGTAAAGACGCCCTGGTTTTTCAAAGGTATCCGGTGCCTAACACATCCAATCCAGAGTGTGTCCACCTTATGTTGGAGGCTAGAGATAGAATGGGGATTGGGAATTTTGCTGCACAGCATACTCCCTGACTGAGCTGGCTGAGTTGGTCTCGGAGGTGGCCGTGACGCCACCCAGAGTTATGTAGTCTTGACCGCTGTCATGGTCGGACCATTACCTTCTGAAAACCTAGATCCCTCCCTTCCTATGCCCCCAGATCCCTCCCTTCCTATGCCCCCATCAGCGTGGTGGATCAGTTAATCAGTGGATCACCAGCTAAAAATGAATGGAATTTATGCTGGTGGTACGAGCTAGTGCAGGTGGGATCCAACTGGAGTGCTCTGCTGTGAGTCTCTCTGCCATCCTTTTCAGGATATGGGAGTGGGAGAGATTGAAAGAGAAGGCAATGATGGGCCCTTCCTCCTGGCAGGACCAAAGAAAGAGACTGTTGGGTATTTCCTCCCCTCTCCTGCAGACCCTGCATGCCCATTTCTTTGTGTGTGTTATACTAGCAATCCTAATCTGCAAGTGCTCCTTCGGAGGAGCCAGTGGCCTTAGACTTATTGCATGTGATCAGTAGTATATACCAACATTTTAAGTCATGAATGAGAGGAAGGTGCTGGCACTAGAAGGAAAAATTGCCAATAATAATAATAATAATATTTATTTATGTAAACTTGTATCCCACCCCTTTCCCTTAGGCTCAGGGTGGTTCATGTTTCAACTTTATTAACTTTAGCATTAAATTAATTAACTCAAATATTGATTTGTAACAGGGTTGTTGTGAGGATTACTGTGACGTTGGATGATCTAGGGCAAACTGACAAACTGAATACTAACAAGTCACCAGGGCCAGATCGCATTCACCCCAGAGTTCTGAAGGAACTCAAATATGAAATTGCAGACCTGACACTAAAATCTGCCACTGTACCCGAGGACTGGAGGGTGGCAAATGTAACCCCTATATTTAAAAAGGGATCCAGAGGCGATCCTGGAAACTACAGACCAGTGAACCTGACGTCTGTGCCGGGCAAAATGGTGGAAACCATCATTAAGGACAGAATTACAGGGCATGTTGACAAACATAGCTTAATGGGAAAGTGTCAACACGGATTTAGTAAAGGTAAGTCATGCCTCACTAACCTGTTGGAATTCTTTGAGGGTGTAAATAAGCATGTGGACAAGGGAGACCCAGTTGATATAGTGTACCTGGATTTCCAGAAAGCATTTGATAAGGTCCCTCATGAGAGACTCTTAAGAAAAAAAGTCCTGGGATAGGAGGTAGTGTCTTACTATGAATTAGAAACTAGTTAAAAGATAGAAAGCAAAGGGTTGGACTAAATGGTCAGTTTTCACAATGGATCTGTATTGGGACCGGTGCTGTGTTTAATGTATTCATTAATGATTTGGAAAAGAGTGTTAAGAGTGAGGTGATCAGATTTGCAGATGACACCAAGTTATTCAAGGTAGTTAAAACACGAGCAGACTTTGAAGAACTGCAACAGGATCTTACGGCACTGGGTGCCTGGGCATCTAAATGGCAGATGAGATTTAATGTGGACAAGTGCAAAGTGATGCACATAGGGAAAAATAATCCAAACTATGCGTACACAATATTGGGTACTAAGCTAGGAGTTACCACTCAGGAAAAGGATCTGTGGACAACACAATTAAATCCACAGCGCAGTATGCAGCAGCAGTCAAAAAAGCAAACAGAATTTTAGGAATTATTCGGAAGGGGATAGAGAATAAAACTAAGGATGCAATACTGCCTCTATACAAATCAGTGGTGCGACCGCACCTCGAATATTGTGTGCAGTTCTGGTCGCCCCATCTCAAAAAAGACATAGCGGAACTAGAAAAGATACAGAGAAGGGCAACAAAAATGATCAAGGGCATGGAAGGGCTCCCGTATGAGGAGAGGCTTGGTAGGTTGGGCCTCTTCAGTTTGGAGAAGAGACGACTGAGAGGAGATATGATAGAGGTCTATAAAATCATGAGTGGTGTGGAACCAATAAACAAGGAGCAGTTATTTACCCTCTCAGCTAGTATGAGAATTAGGGGACGCTCCATGAAACTCATGGGTGGCAAGTTTTAAAAAAATAAAGTAAAATATTTTTTCACTCAGCGTATAATTGGGTTGTGGAATCTACTGCCAGAGGCTGTGGTAAGGGCCAGTATTATAGCTTAGTTTAAAAGAGGTTTGGACAAGTTTCTGGAAGATAGGTCCATTAGCAGCTATTAGCCAGACAGGATCGGGGAACATGACGGGTGTTGGGGGAAAACAACAGGGAATGGATCCCCCATTGTGACCTGTTGGGTGCTTCTCCCAAGCCTCCGTGATTGGCCGCTGCCAGAGACAGGATGCTGGGCTAGATGGACCATTGGTCTGACCCAGTATGGCACTTCTTATGTTCTAACCTGTGAGGTAGGTTACGCTGAGAGATCTGTGATGGGCCCAAGGTCACCTAGTGAGTTCATGGCTAAGGTGAATCTTGAACCAGGGGTCTCCCCCCTACCTCCTGGTCCCAGTGCGCTCTTGACCACTACACCACATACACATAATGTTTGGGTAGAAAAGAGCATGTATGCTCCCCCAAACTATAACCAAAGGGGTTATATCCACCCCTGTTTTGCATTGGCTAGGGCATGGTTCTGCTTGAATCTCCAGCCCCTGGAGAGGATTTATCTTAACAGGAAATAGCTTGTAACACCTTTCCACAGTTGCTGCTGATCTTCTTGGCACTAATCATGATCAATCACTACCTTTGTGAGATGGATTAACAACCACAGCTGTGGCGAATGGAGACTGTTCTTCATGCATAAGGCTGTGCACTATATATCGCTAGTTTGAACAGCTTTGGTTCTCATAGCGTCTGAGAGAACAGCAGAGGGAGCTGTTTGATAAACATAGACCATTCCATTCTTGTTAAAATTGTTGTTGTCTCAGGTCCTGGCAAAAGCACCGTGGCTGAAAATTACACAGCATGTGAGGAATTTCTCCCAAGCCAGTTTGGAAGAGTCAACCCTCCTGTGTAGTTTAGAATAGCAGTGACCCGGACCCAAATTCTTCCCTCAGTTACACTTGTAACTTCTACACTTGTAAATGTATTTATTTATTTTGATTTACATCCCGCCCTATCCCCTGAGGCTCAGTAGCAGAATCTGGTCTCTTATTGCTTCACGTCTGAGACTTGGGGCTTGAACCGCCAAACGGATAGTGCCATTGCTAGCATTTAGCGTTGGCCCAAATCTCTCTGAAGTCAATGCCCACTTTAAAAGCGATAGCGCCAGCGCTACCCACTAAGAAGATCATGCTGCTAATATAGGATTGACTGCAGCTGGTTCAGTATTATACTGATTTTTAAAAACAATCTTTTCCCCATGTCAAGTGAAGACATTCCACAGTCTTATTTTCATTCCTGTTTTCTTTCTCCTTCGACTTGGCATTTTCAAACCTTTCTTTTTTTATCCATCACCTTCTATCCACATTTCTGTCTGTCCGTGCATATGGTGAATAAATAAGGCAAAACCACAAGGCTACATTGAAAGGAATAAACCAATAGGTGGTTTAAGACAAAAACACTACAGAAAGGTAGACTATGGGTATTTTTAGGCGTGCCGGGCCTCCCTCTAACCACGGCCGTTTCGGATCCCGGACAGGAATCAGGCCGTCCGTCCTTTAGACGTGCCGGCCTGATTCCTGCAGGAGATTGGGGAGGGGGCAGGGCTGCGCGGTGTGACATGCGGCCGCACAGCCCCGCCCCCCGTGCTCCCCTGGCTGCCCACCCGGGAGACGGGTAGGCACAGCGGCCAGTTCAGTCGCTGCACCCGATCCCGCATCGGGGTCTGGGCCACGGTCTGGAATCGGCGAAGGTAACAGACGTTACCTTCCACTGATTCCGGCCCGTGGTCCAGCTAACCACGATTCTGGAGGTGAGGCCGGCCTCACCTCCGGAATCGTGGTTAATCTGATTCCTGCCGGAGGTTCACTGGGGTGAACATCTGGCGGGAACCACATTAGACGTTACAGGCCTCACCTCCACCACAGGGGATTGACTGTGGTAAGAGGGAGGCCTGTAACATCTAAAAATACCCTATACCCCCCCCACCCCCATATCGTGGCGGGAAGAAAACCCATTTTGGGCTTCTGGCTTAACATTATATAACTTTTGCTTTAAGGTAGTGTTGTTAATGTTGGGTGTCATAGTTTTATTAATTAGTAGTAAATAAGGTACAAATAATTGAAGGGGGTAGTAAGCATCCCCACCCTATCCTCCCAAAAATATACCTGATACCTCTTTTGCTACTACATCTGCCAGAGAAATAGGATAGTTTTGATGCGTGGCAACAAAATCCTTGCTCTTTTGACAATCATGTTTTCCGCTTGTCCCCTTTTCTTCCCTGTACTCATTATTTTATTTATTTAAACTTGTATCCCGCCTTTCCCTTAAGGCCCAAGGCAGGTTCACAACATTAAACTCATATAGGAGAATGGGAAGATATCAATTTATTTATTTATTTTAAAAATTAATATCCCGCCCCCTCCTGCCTAGGCAGCCCGGGGTGGTGTACAATAGAATATAAAAAATAAATATCAATATTAAAGGCAATTAATTTTTTTAAAATTTATTTTATTTTATTTTTATTTCTTTATATTTATTAGCCGCCCCTCTCATGCCTACGGCATCTTGGGGCGGCTTACAAGGGCCAAAAATCCATAACAATAAAATTCAAGAAAAATACTAAAACCACAACAGCATTTAAAAAATATCTTAAAACCCCCAGATTTACTCCCCAAACTACCCCACCCTTCCATCCTCCTCTCCGAAGGCCTGGGCGAACAGCCAGGTCTTGCAGGCTCGGCGAAAAGCCAGCAGACCTGGGGCCAGGCGGGCTTCCTCCGGGAGGGAGTTCCAAAGTCGCAGCCCGGCCACCGAGAACGCACTCTCCATTGTGGCCCCCCGTTTTACCCGGGGAACCTCCAGAAAGGCGCCCCCAGTGGACCGAAGGGATTGCTCTGAGGCGCGGAGGGAGAGGTGGTCCCTGAGGTATGAGGGACCCAGACAGTGCAGGGCTTTATAGACCAGCACTAACACCTTGAATCTGGCTCGGTATGCTAGGCAGCCAGTGCAGAGTACGGAACACAGCCGTTATGTGCTCCTGCTGACGCGTCCCTGTAAGGAGATGGGCCGCCGCACTCTGCACTAGCTGCAGCCTCCGGACCAGTGTCCAGGGAAGCCCCACGTAGAACGCGTTGCAGTAGTCTAGCCTCAAGGTGATGAAGGCCTGGGTGAGGGTGGCCAGATCGGGCCCGGAAATGTATGGATGCAACCTCCGCACTAGATA
Organism: Sphenodon punctatus; assembly: GCA_003113815.1. Taxonomy (NCBI): domain Eukaryota; kingdom Metazoa; phylum Chordata; class Lepidosauria; order Sphenodontia; family Sphenodontidae; genus Sphenodon; species Sphenodon punctatus. The sequence continues at coordinate 5,258,641 of QEPC01003143.1, read as the reverse complement.
CAACTGGCGGAAGACGGCTTTAGCCACTGCCTCCACCTGTCGATCCAGACGGAGGTCTGAGTCCAAAAGCACTCCCAGACTCCGAACCTGCTGGGCTACAGGAGGGCGAACCCCCGTACAAGGGGAGCCAGCACCTCCCTCACCCTGCCCACCACCATCGCCTCTGTCTTGTCGGGATTGAGCTTCATTCTGCTCTGCCACATCCAATCCGCCACGGCCTCCAAACACTGTTTAAAACAAAACTTCACGCGGGTCATAACCCCCCAACCCTCCCACTACCCATCTTCCCCCACCAAAAGCCTGGTGGAACAACCAGGTTTTACATTGACGCCTGACGAAGGGGAGGGGCCCTGCCCTACGGGGCTTACAATCTAAGGCCCTTTTTACACGGAAGCACCTTCCCTTGCTGGGTGTGTGTGTGGGCGTGTGGTGGTGGGGTGGTCCATATTAATGCTGCAGCGGCGGGTGGGGGGATGGGTGTCTGCCCGTGGAAACATCACGGGCGGTGGGGGTGGTGGTGTGGGCTCGCTCCTGGCGCACACCCATCTCCACCCATCCACGGAGCCATCTGCCAAAACAGGAGGCTCTGTGGGTGGAGGTGGGTGTGCACCCATTGGAATAGGCATGCACCCATCTCCACCCACTGCGGGCCCACACTCATCCCCCCCCACCCCCCACTGTGGCCTGTGTAAAAAGGGCCTAAAAAAGACATGGGAGAAGGGAACATAGGGAGAGACAAGGATACGTTCATGAAGTTGAGAAAATACAGGGGCACAAAAACATGTTTCTTGTACTGCATTTACTACAGAAACCCAAAATTAAACTTGTTCTCAGTTGTTAGGCCAAAATTATATTGGCTTTATGGAAAGATTTGTCTTAAATAAAAACTTGCATATTGAAACTTTTTATGGAACACTTTAGCCATACAAACAAATGAACGGAGGTTTTTTATTTACTGGTAATAGGAATGGTAAACCGAACGCCGGTGCCCCCCTGAGACCAGTCTTGGACTTTTGGAAATATGGGAGGAGTGTGTCAGGAACCCAGCTAGAAGCCTTAACAAGAAAGAGCTAGCACTGGGATCCAGTTTGAGGCTTCCATTAGGGAGTGTCTAGTCCAAGGGAGTGATCTAAGAAGCGTAGACAGGTCCGTAGCAGGTGTCAATACTAGATGAGCAGTCCCTATAGAGAGCTAAGAGACAAAACCAGTCTGAAATTCATAACTAGTGCTGGCTTCTGACCTGGAAGCTTTTATGGGCTTCCTTGGCTAATCACGGCAGGAATTCCAGGGTCCTGAGGAAGAGCAGAAGGTGTAGGCTGCTCCCTTCACACTTCTCTTTGTACCAGGCGTAATAGTTGGGAGGATCAGGCCATGCCTAGGAGCCCTGGGGTCTAGCCTTGCCAATGCCAGGTTCTGACAGAGCGGTGTACAGTGGCAGCATGAGACATGATTTGAGAAAGGCCTGGCAGGTTGGACGCTTCTTGGTGCCATGTCACTGGGATTACTCTTTTCCCCCCTGTTCTCTCAAAGTTCCAAAAAAGATTAGCTGAACTGATCTTTTTTTCTTCTTCTCTAGCTATGCGTAACAAAGACAAAATTCATTTTTCATTGTAATCACCAGAACATCTTGTAAAGTGAGTTTTCATCAAGTGGGCAATCAAATCAACAAAATTAGCAATTAAATGAGAGAGAGTCCCAGAATAATGAAGTATCCTATCAGTTTACTAAAGAGCACTGTTGGGAGCCTGTGTTAAATACTGACAGGGGTCTCACTTTCTGGCTGTAACAGAGACTTCAAGCATCCACAAAAGACATAATTAAAAAAGGCCAATATTCAGCCAAGATCACCACACTAACACTGGTAACTTAAGGCAGTGGAGTTTACACCACCATGAAGCCAGTATAATGGAGGGCAAAACCAGACTTGGTGACATTGTAAGGGAAAGCTTGCTGTTCTGGAACTGTACTCCATGTCCTGCTTTCATGTGCATCTCGTCGCAGCTAACCCATGTTTTGTTTTTTTAAATAAGGAACTTTGATAGAGTTCCTTGGAAGAAGTTCTATCTGCTTATCTATCCATCTATCTAATGTAGTGCTTATCGCTGTGGTTTGTATGCGTTGTACAAAATTGCAGAGCGCAAAAACCCAGATTAATAAAAGGTCATTTCTCTCTGTCTCATTTTGAGAAGATCACAAATTTGTGTGAGATCAGGTCAGGCAAAGGCCATATATTCTGTTCCGTTTCTGTTCAAATCCACGCCCTATATATATATATATTTTTCCAATAACACATACTTCTGGTGTTTTATCCAGTAGAACTTTACATAACGTGGCCACTGCCTTCAGTGAACCATCGCTTGACATTGACTCCCTCACCAGCTATTGACCAGTCTCTAACCTTCCCTTTTTAGGGAAGGTTATTGAATGGGTGGTGGCTCGGCAGCTTCAGGGACATCTAAATTGAATCCGTTTTCTTGATCTCTCATAGTCTGGCTTTCGTCTGGGGTTTGGGACGGACATGTACTTGTGGCTTTGGTTGACGACCTGTGCTGTGAGATGGATCAGGGCAGATCATCTCTTTTGATCTTGATAGATCTGTCGGCAGCATTTGATACCGTTGACCATGAGAAGTTGGTGACTCACCTGCGGGGGTGGGCGGAATTATTCTTGAATGGTTCCGCTCTTTCTTAGCCTGAAGAACTCGGCAGGTGGAGCTTGGGGAGTGTTCAGCATCTCCCTGGGACCCTACATGTGGAGTCCTGCAGGATTCTGTCCTGTTCAACGTGTACATGCAGCCTTTGGACGAGGTTGTGAGAGGGTTTGGCGTACAGTGTCATCAGTATGGCAATGATACACACAGCTTTACCTCTCTTTTTCAGCAGACCCAGACCCGGCAGTCTCTGTGTTTACCCGGTGTTTGGCGGCTGTGGGGGATTGGATGAGGGCGAGCCATCTGAGGCTGAATCCAGATAAGACGGAGGTGATGTTGGTGGGTAGGGCTGGGGGTGGTGGCCCCTGTCATTGATGGGGTCTGCTCTCCCCATGCCGCTCAGGTTCGTAGTTTGGGGTACTCCTCAATTTGCAGCTCCGCCTGGATTCTCAGGTGGAAGCTGTGGCGAGGAGTGCCTTTCACCAGTTACGGCTGGTACGACGGCTACTCCCGTATGTCTCAAACTCTGATTTCGCCACCATCATCCATGCCTTCATCACCTCTAGACTGGACTACTATAATGTACTCTACGTGGGGCTACCCCTGGGGACGGTCCGGAAGCTGCAGCTGGTGCAGGATCCGGCGGCCGTCTCCTTACCGGGATGGGCCGTTGTGAGCACATTACACCAGTGCTCTGTGCTCTGCACTGACTGCCTATTGTCTTCCAGTCCCGATGCAAGGTGTTGGTGTTGACATATATTTTTTATTATTTATTATTATTTATTTATGAAAATGTATATGCCGCCCCCTCCTGCTACAAGCATCTCAGGGCGGGTAACGTTTAAAAACATTTTAAATGGGGGGGGGGGCATAGCTCAAGTGGTAAGAGCGCGTGCTTTGCATGTATAAGGTCCGAGGTTCAATCCCCGGCATCTCCACTTCAGGACCTCTGGTAGCGTGCCTGGGGGAGGCTTCTGCTGGGGGCTTGGAGGGGTCTCAGGTAGCCAGGATGGCCTCTGCTGGAGACCCTGGAAGAGCCGGATTTGGACCCAAATTTGAAACCCCTGCTGCCATGTCAGATGATTATTATTATTTATTTATTATAAGCATTTATATAGCACAAGCAATGTACATGGTGCTTTACAAAGAATAATATAGACACGGTTCCTGCCCAAGGGCTTACAATCTAAAGACGGGGAGGGGAGGCAGGGAAGGGGGAACAGAGTGAGAGACAAGGGATGCGACATTCATGAGGATGCGAAAGCTCAGGTACACGTTCTTGACTTGGTTACAGTAAGTAGGGAGTAAGTTGTGACAATACTGGTGTAAGATGGACCGTTGGTCTGACTCAGTTAGGCAGTTTAATACAGATACAACACATAACTAAAAATACAATTAAAAACAACCTAAAACCCCCAGATTAAAATAACCCATACCCAAACCCTCCCTAACTCAACCCAGCCCCCCGCCCACTACCCGTCTACCCCACCCCTACCCACTCCCTTCCCCGAAGGCCTGGACAAACAGGTCTTACAGGCCCGGCGGAAGGCCAGCAGACTTGGGACCAGTTGAGTTTCCTCTGGGAGGGAGTTCCACAGCCGCGGTGAGACCACCAAGAATGCCCTCTCCATTGTGGGCCCCCGGCTAACTCGGGGGACCTTCAAGAAGGAGGTCCCGGCAGACCGCAAAACACCTAAAAGGCCTAGGCCCTGCATACGCCCCGGGCCATGGTTCAACCTCTGCGGTTGTCTGGGGACGCCCGACTCAAAGTCCCCCTAGTTTCCCAGCTGGTGAGAACGGGGAGGGTCTTCTCGGTGGCAGCCCCCAGGCTGTGGAATTCCCTCCCAACGGAGGCCCGCCTAGCCCTGAACCTCCCTTCTCTCCGAAGACAATGCAAGACCTTGCTGTTCCGCCAGGCCTTTGGAGAGGGAGACAGGGGGGGGTGAGGGTGGGTGGGTTAAGTTCCGCTCTTTTTAACGAATTTATAGTTTTAATAAGTTTTTAAGTTTTATAATTGTTTTAAATGTATTTAACAATGTTGTGAGCCGCCCCGTGCTGCCATTGCAAGCAGGAGGGAGCGGGCTATAAGTACATTGAAATAAATAAATAAGTGAGACTTCAACTTAAAAGAATGTATGCATTTTCTTGTTTCATCTAATTTCTTCTACTCATAGCCACTTTACCCTACGCTAAACAGTCTAACTCGAAATATATTTTTACAACAGGAGGGGTAACATAAACCATTCTTAATCTATTGTGATCTGGCAACCTGTTTTAGGTCTATTCCACAAGAATACTTTTATTTGAAAGGTATGCTCTTACTTAGTTTTTTTGATTATTTATATAAGCTATTTAGAAGACTGTCTTTCAGGAAAAGAGCTTTCAAAGTATGTATTAAGTAGGAAACATTGTCAGGTCCCGTTGGGCTAGATGGCATAGATCATCATCATTTATACCCCGCCAAATCTGTGCAGCTCTGGACACCTTACAACCTATTAATAACATACAAATAAAACACAACTAAAACTCCATCTTAACCCCCCACTCCCATGCCTCTTACATGAGTCCCCACCCCCAACCTGCTCCCCTGTCTCTTGCCTGGGAAAAACCTCCACACTCACACCTGTACTTTCTCCTGCTCACAGGAGGAAGCCACCTCCCACCATGCCTCCCCCCCGCATAATCCACATTAATACATGAATTAAAATTTTGCAGAAGTCCGACTGTTCCTTTCTTTGTTGGTACCGAAGCATCACCACAGTGCGGTGATGGGTACCCACACTTATATAGCTTTGGGAAATGGAAGGTTCCTCTAGGCCTGGAAGGTGTCCATCTTGGTGCCTGGACGGAGGGGCACCCCTCCCCCTCTGCTGGAAGCCAATCCCTGAAGGGGGCCGAGGTCCATCAGGATGGGGCTCACAAGCCCAACAGCAAAGGAGCCAGGCCTGTGGCAATGTGCATTTCTTCCCAACAGTTGTTACTTAAAATAATATAGGCATACATTAAATGTTTGTTTTTTCTCTGCTAATTCAATCAGACCCAATACTAGTATTTCGGTCTATAGTATTTTTCTATTGTCTTTTTGTTTACAACTTAGGGACTGCATTGTTTACATATTGTGCTTGAAAAATATGGGTTTCCATATTCTTGGTCTCTTTTTACTTCATGATCTCTCCCATCATATTATAAAGACTGTATCTTGAAGGACCTTATGGCTTGACATACATTTTCATCCTAAAGAAAAGTGCTTTGCAAACAACGCACTTTACCCTTGGAACTGTGTGAAAAAGGGTTGGAAATATGACCTCGTCCCATAACTCTGTCCAAACATTTTTCTGTTTAAGTAAGAAAATGACTTGATTGTTCTCTCTAACGAAAGCACAAATTCAATGTTCAATCTTTAAACCAGGCTGTTCTTTCTGCACTTCTCCTCAATAAGGGTTATATATTCGAAGCCTGTGCTGACTTCCTATAGCTTTCCAGGCACAATTCAAGGTGCTGGTTTTGACCTTTAAAGCCCTAAATGATCTGGGCGCCACTTATCTGAAAGACCACTTGTCCTTCCACGCCCCATTGTGACCCCTGCGATCAGCTGAGAGCGTCTTCCTGTGGGTACATTGAGGGTGAATAGGGAGACATTCTTGGCCATTGCCCCAATGTTATGGAGCCCTCTTTCCCTGGAGGCTCAGTTATGCCTGACCTTGATTGTCTTCCGGAGGTCGTGTAAGACTTTTTTGTTCAAAAAGGCATTTGGCAGGCAGGGATGGGTGGGGGTGGGGGATTGTCATGGGTGGTTTTGGGGTAAGGTTGTGAGGGGGGTCCGGGTGTGGGAAATTGGGAAGATGGTATTGGTTAGTTCTGATGGTTTTTTTTGGTAGTGCTGAGAGTTTTTTAGGCTATTTTTACGTATGATTTTTATATATTTTTATTGCTTTGGGCTGCCCTGAGCCGTTGGGGATGAGCGGCATATAAAATTAAATAAATAAATAAATAATATTCTACTTGAATTGATGGCCTCTGACAGTATTACTGAAGTGCAGGCCGGAGCAGGATATACCTTCGCTTCCTTAGCTGTTTTCACTGTGTTGCGTTGGAATTGTGATCGCTTATAAATCAAGGATACCGAGTATACAGGTACAACTCTATTTTATTTGAGATCACCACCCCAGAAAACCGGACTTGGCAATTTACTAACTACTCACACATTTATCATATACGATAGTCTCATAAAAGATGTCTTACGCATCCGAGGCACCTTTGGAGTTGTGCTGGCCGCTTCAGAAGAAGCAGGGAGGGGCCCAAGGCATTGCGGGATAGCCGTTGCCACTCCTTGAGAGCGATGAGAAGAACGGGGCCAAGACCACGGAACTCACTGATACGCCAGTGGAACCTGACCCTCAGTCAAGGTCTCATCTGCTGAGTCAGTCCTTAAATACCTTTATAGGGCTGTTGTTTTCCTGGGAAACTGAGGGACAGGATGAGGTGATCAAGATGACGTGCTATCACAGGAGGGTCTTGCCTTATCTGAACGGAAGGCTCATTATTATTATTATTAGCACTTGTATAGCGCCAGCTGTGTACCTGGCGCTTTACAGAACAATGAGATGGACGTGGTCCCTGCCTATGGTGTACAATCTAAAAGACCCGAAGGAGGGGACAAGGAGAGGGGACATAGGGAGAGACAAGGGATAAAACATTCAAGTGGATGCGAAGTCTCAGGTGCACGTGCTTGGCTTGGATGCAGTTAGGGAGGAGTCAGGGGGAGGGCAGACAGTAAATGTTGAGAGGAAAGTTCTAGCAGGTGTTGGGAAAGGCGGCGAGGAAGAGGTGGGTTTTGAGGAGGGATTTGAAGGAGTGGAGTGAGGAGGCAAGGCGGATGTGGGCAGGGAGGGAGTTCCAGGCATGGGGGGCAGCGAGGGAGAAGGGACAAAGGTGGTCAGGGGAGACGAGGGAGAGTGAGGGAGGGGCAGAGGAGGAGCGGAGAGTGCGTGCAGGAGTGTGTAAGGAGATACGGGCTGAGAGGTAAGGGGGAGCCAGGCTGTGAAGGGCTTTGTAAGTAAATACCAGGAGTTTGTGAAGAATGCGTTGGGGGAGGGGGAGCCAGTGAAGTGAGGAGAGGAGAGGCTGCATGTGGTTGAAGCGGAGTTTTGGATGGAGATAAGGGGGGACAGATGAGAGCAGGGGAGGCCAGCAAGGAGGAGGTTGCAGTAGTCAAGGAGGGAGATGACCATAGCATGAATAAGGGTTTTGGCTGAGGAGACAGAGAGAAAGGGGCGAATCCGAGCAATGTTATAGAGGGCAAAGCGACAGGACTTGGCAACAGAGTCGATGTAAGGTTTATAGGAGAGGTGAGTATTGAAGACGAAGCCCAAGCTACGGGCTTGGGGAACAGGATGGATGGTGACACCATCAATGAG
>QEPC01003143.1:5236578-5248464 GCA_003113815.1 Sphenodon punctatus | reverse complement strand
CGGAAGCCCAAAGAGTAAAGCGAGTCCAAGAGGAGCGAGTGGTCGACAGTGTCAAAGGCAGCAGAGAGGTCAAGGAGGACAAGAATGGAGTAGTGGCGCTTCGATTTAGCGACAAGTAGATCATTGGTGATCTTGGCCAGGGCAGTTTCAGTAGAGTAGAGGGGGCGGAAGCCGGATTGGAGAGGGTCCAGGGAGGAGTTGGCAGAGAGGAGGTCCAGGCAGCAGGAGTAGACGACACGTTCCAGAAGCTTCGAGGCAAAGGGAAGGAGGGAGACTGGCCGGTAACTAGAGGGGTCAGATGGGTCCAGGGTTGGCTTTTTGAGGATGGGGGAAGACAGTGGCATGCTTGAAGCAGAGGGAAAGGAGCCTGTGGAAAGGGAGAGATTGATGACATGTAGAAGTGGGGGAGCGACAGTGGGAGCAACAGAAGAAAAGAGCAGGGAGATTTCCTCGAGGGAGGCGGGAGGGAAGGAGGAGAGGAGAGAGGGGGTAGGGGGTGGAAAGGGAGAGGAGACGGGTGGGAAGCAATGTCCTGGCGAATCTTGTCAATCTTTGAGGTGAAGAATGATGCGAGATCCTGAGCAGAGAGGGAAGAGGGGGCCAGGGGCGCTTGAGAAGGGAGTCAAAGGTGGAGAAGAGGCGGCGAGGGTCATGAGAGTAGGATTCAACCTGGGAGGCATAGTAGTGTTGCCTCGCCAGGAAGATAGCGGAAGAGGGGGGAGAGGGAAAATTTAAAGTGGAGGAAGTCAGGGTGGGAGCGGGATTTGCGCCAGAGGCGTTCAGCAGCCCGGGGCACAGGAGTGGAGGTAGCGGATAGTAGAGGTGAGTCAGGGACGGGGGTTTTGGGGTCGAACAGGGCGGGAGGAGAGGGGGGCAAGATAGTTGGGTCATGGCGAGAGAGGCATTAAGAGAAGCGATGGCAGTGTTGGGAGGAGGAGGAGGAGGGAGGAAGCCAAATCTAAAGGAGTAATAGCCTGCTGATCACGGAAGGGCCGTGACGCTGGGGAAGAAGATGGGGGTTGGTGGGAGAGGTTGAAGGAAGCGAGGTGATGGTCGGACACGGGACAAAGGTCAAAGGAGAGGTCAGCAAAAGGATAGTTTCTGGAGAAGATGAGGTCGAGAGAGTGGCCGTTGGTGTGGGTGGGGGAATCAGTCCAGAGGAGGAGATCAAAGGAGGAGGTTAGGGAGAGAAAGCAGGAGATAGAGGGCTGGGAAGGTGCATCAACATGGATGTTGACGTCTCCAAGAATGAGAGTGGGGGTATCATCAGTGACTCCTTGCGGGGAGTCTTGTTCCTGCCCTGAGGTCACTTTATCAGTACAAGCTAGTATTGGGCATCAAGATGTCCATCAATCAGGCTAGTTTCAACTGATACGCCCCCTTCGCCGCGGGTAATCCCGGCGACGGGGAAATTGCTGCGCCCCCGTCGGGGATACAGAGTACAGGAAGCCGGCTGCAGGCGCAGCGTGATCGGGCCGACAGGGCCGGTTGCCAGGGCAACCCGGAGTGGCGCGTGTGCAGAGGAGCCGCGCGAGGAGTTAAGAGCGGTACCCGCCCTTTGTAGGGAGGGCGGGGCCCGCAAGGAACAGCCTCAGTCGGCGTGAGGGCGCAAGAAGGCAGCCCCACCCACCTCACCCTTCGTACTGTGGTTTTACTGGTTGCCACTACGGAGCCGAAGGGGAATTTTGGCAACTAGCCTAATTTTTAGGGTTGCTTGTTTCGCCCCTTTAACAGTGCGAAGTAGGTTACAAAGATGATTTTAAAGTCCTTTGGCCAGCTTATTCTCTCCTGTTCAATAAATGTCCTTTTGGGCCTCGGATGGGCCTATCCTAATAACTGCAGAGCTAATAGGAGTGAAAATAGATTTATACAAATTGAGTGACATTTTTTATTTTTTATTTTTATTTGAATAAAATGTATATCTCGCCCCTCCTGCCTACAGCAGCCCAGGGCGGCGAACAACAGTATAAAAACAATTAAAAACCTTTAAAAATATACAATACAGGGGAACAAATACCCTCCCCACTCTACCCCTACCCCTTGCCAAAAGCCTGGCGGAACAGCCAGATCTTACACAAACCCCGAAATGACAGGAGAGTGGGAGCTAGCCGAGCCTCCTCTGGGAGTGAGTTCCACGGCACAGGGGTGGTCACCAAAAAAGATCTAACATCGGTGGCCACCTGCCTCGCCTGGGGAGCCTCCAAAAAGGCTCCCACGGGCGATTTCAAGGGTCGCACGGGCACATGAGCAATGAGGCGATCCCGCAGATAAGTAGGGCCCAGGCCATGAAGGGCTTTAAAGGTTAAAACCAGCATCTTGAACCTGGCTCGGTGCTTTATAGGCAGCCAGTGCAGAGCCCGGAGCACTGGTGTCATGTGCTCCCTGCAACGTGCCCCCGTCAGGAGACGGGCCGTGGCATTCTGCACCAGCTGCAGCCTCCCAACCAGCTTCTTGGGCAGCCCCACGTATCTGACATGGATCAGATACCCTCGTTGGGAAGGTATTGTTTTCAAAGGGTCATTTTTAGACTGAGACCACACTTCAGATTTGACGAAGTCTTTGAAGAGATGATTTTGGAAGAGCTTATTCTAGGAATGGTCAAACTGCAGCTTGGGAGCCGTAGACAGCTCTTGGGCAGTTCAAATGCAGCTGTCAGCCAAAGCTGGTCCTGGGGCTCATGCTGCTTTAACGGTTTTGTGCTTTACTTTCTTGCACATGAAACTTTTAACAGCTGAATTGCAGCTACCTCTCATAATTTTAGCAGCCAGTACTTCAGGGAACGGCTCCGTAAGCCAATCACAAAACAGGAGAACTTTGTGTTGTCTGCACATTTGTGTCTTGGTGGTTTTTGGCCATTTGATGATTTATTTATTTTTTACATAGCTCTTGGGCCTGGAACTTTGGCCCAATCCTGGCATATTCCGAGAAGAGACAAGCTAAACAAAGCCAGTATGTCCCAAAACCTTTGGAGATCCTATTTGGGCAGAATCCTGGATAGAAAGACGCAGCAGCAAAATGATGAAATGGGTCCTCTGATGGATTGTCATTAATGGTTGGAAACTCTTTGGGCTTGCAAGCCATGAACTGAATAAGAAGTCTAAGGAATGTGAACTGAATGGGATGGAAAAATATTTGAAAAGCTGTAAAGGTGAATGCTTAACCTGGATCAGATTCACTCCCATTGCAGTTCTGCACCTTGGTTACAATTTCCAATGCTGAAGTTGGTGGAAGTTGAGCTATTGTCTTGCATGGTGGAAGATAGCTCCCCTGGAATGTTTTATTATAAACCAAGGAGAGGATTCGAACAGGATAATGATAATCAAGACTGGTTGAAGACCTCTTTATCACAGCTAACAGAAACTTAAGGTCAAATCCTCTTCTGTACCCAAAGCGTTGAGTAAATGGGTTTTGGAAGGTAGAGCGAGTGTTCCATGGAAATTTAGAAGTCGAATTCTCTTTGGGCTATAGAGGCATGCTACATAATGGCTATCAGTTTAGTGGCCTTTTATTCTTTCCCATTCTTAATCCTCCCATTTCAAAGGTGGCGGGTGTAGGTTGACAGGTGGAACCAAATAGTTTCTTGTCCAACTCAGAATTTCTACTATATTAATGCAGTAGAGTTCCTGCCCAGCTCATTCAGTACTGATGGGATCAGTTACAGGAGAACAAGTAATCTGCCTATAGAGCGACGGATTGAATTTAAGATAGCACTGCTAGTTTTCAGGGCCGTGAATGCTCTAGGCCTTGGCTATATTTGAGAGCTGCTTCTTGAACCTCACCCTGATGGCTGTCTGTGCTTGGAAACGATCCACTGTTTGGGGAATCTCACCACTGCATCTTAAGTTGGCAGGTGATCAGTCCTTTGCTGTGGCAGGCCCCTCAGCGTGGAACTCCCTCCCTCCAGATGTTTCTCTGTTCCTCCCTCCTCACCTTTAGAAACTGCCTGAAGACTTCTTTATTCTCTGGTTGCTTTTAGGAGCCACTGCTGGTTCCCCTTAGTGTATTCTGTTCTTCCTCTTTACCTTCCCCTTTTAAATTGTTTTGAAATGGATTTTCTATTGTTTTATATTACTGTATTTTATGCTTGTGTAGGACTCTGAGTGCCATCTGGTGGGGGCGGTAGCTATAAAAATTGAGCAAAATTCAAGCATGTCATGATCCAGAAGCTTAAAAAGGCAATGGCAGACATCTTCACAAACAGAGTGGGAAGATGGGCAGTTATATACTTGGAAACTTTCCTTTCTCCATCATTAAGCTAAAGGATAGGCCACTAAGTCCCAGTCTCCACAGGTAGGCATTTATAATGCGTTATCAAGAATGAATCACTTTGTTGGGGGTTTCCCCCACCCTGCGCATCCCTTCATTATGAAGTTATCCCTGATTTTCCTGTACTTCTCATTGTGCCTACTCGTATCATACTCTCTGCCCTGCCTTCTTTCTTGGCTCTAGTTAGGATGTCTGTGTGGTTTCTTTCAGGAGTCTGCCACCATAGCTGGAAAAGTCAGCCAGCTGGACTCTTTTCTGAGCATGTGGCTTGGCCTGAGTTCCTTCTTCCAACCAAACCCTAAACATTTCTGTGATGTCCTCCGTCTCCACCAGAAGAAAAGAAATGACTCTGATGCCAAAATGCATGTTTCTCCAGCATAGCAAGTTCATCCCCTTTCACTCATAAATTTCAAGGCAGGCAGTCTTTAATATCTCCAAAAATAACACATCAAAAACTCATTATGCAGTAATGAATTGTTTTCAAGCTGCACGGTGCGTTCATATACAAACAGGGCAAGAAAGTAAATTACTATAGGTACGAAAACCTTTATTAGAACATTAGTCATATTTCAGGCAATCATAGAAATTAGAGATGGAAAAGACTTTTTAGGTCATTTTGTTCTACCGCGGATTATTCAGTACTATATATATCTATTTACAGCAACACATTTTCCAGGGCTTTGTCCAGTCCTGTCCAAAATGACTCAAAGGATGGGACTTCTATGGTATTTCTTCCCTTGAGAAAATATTCCAGTCTGGTAGATCTTTGCTGTAGGCGTTTTTGTATTCAGCCGAATATTTGATTTTTTAATTAATTCTATCCCACTGTAAATATTAGTGGCCATGTTTACTACCTTAATAACATCTCTCTCACACACACACATACCCTTACACTTTTAAAGTATCTGTGGAATTTATCCTGTTTCCCCTAATCATCATTTGACTAAAATGATGCTGTAAGGGGTGCAGACTAGGGCTGATGCGGCAGCAGCTTTTACCGCGCCGCGATTCCGTTCGCCATTTCGGAACTGCCCGCGCCACACCGCGACTTTTCTGCGGATATTCCGCTAATTCCGCCGGAATTCTGCAAATCGCGGAATTGCGGAAAAATTGCGGAAACATTGCGGAAATCGCGGAAAACCGCTATTCCGCTATTTTTTGGCGCTGGCGGAATTGCGGAAATAGCGAAAATGTCATGTTTCCACGATTCCACTAAGTTGCGGAATTAAATAAGCGGAACCGCGGAATGAAAGCCTCTGCCATGCCGTTCCACTAATTGCGGAAACACTGTTTCCGCCGGAAATAGCTACCGCTGCGATATTCCGCTACAGCCCTAGTGCAGACATTGGAAGGGAAAGTAACAAATTTGTTAAAGGCTTTGGAACATAAGTTATACAGGAAGAGGTTGAGCTTGGAGAAAAGAACTTTTCTCCAAGTTTAGCCTGGAGAAAAGAAGACTCTCCGATAATAGAAGTATCAATATTAGAAAGGCTGCCATAAAGATGAAGAACCATTATTCTCCCTTGCTCCGGAGGGCAAGACAGGAGGCAATTGCTACAAGCTGCAGGAAGAGAGCTTTAGATGAATATCTGGACAAAATTCCTGACTATAAGGACAGTCAGGCAATGGAACAGGTTACCTAGAGACGTTTTGGACTCTCTATCATTGGAGGATTTTAAGAAGAGGTTGGATAAGCATATGTCTGGGATCTGTCTAGGTTGCACATCAAGAACTCTCAGCTGTCGACGTACCTAGGGCAAGGCTGGAGAGGACTTGCGTAGCTACATGGGTACCTCTATCAATTACCCCAAAGGATGAACACAGACACAGGTTCGTTGCATAAAACAATTTCTCTATTGAGAACAAAGTCAGTTAAACACTCAGCTCAACAGCAAGGCTCCCCGAAGCACTGTAGCGATGTTACAAGATCTTCACTCTGAGCTCAGGCTGAACTGAGTCAGGAATCAAGGAAGGGGAAGTGTAAGGAGGATTTGGGAGGAACCAATTGGGAGGAACCCTGCCTGTGGTGATTCCATGGGTGCACATTGATTCCCCACCCACCACCGCAGCATGTTCAAAAACAGCTCCCTCCCCCCCCACCTTCCCGCACACCCAGCGGGGTGTGTCCATGTAAAAAAGGCCAGAGAAAGCACAGTGAAGAAGCGGTGTCTAATCCCTCCAGTGTGCAGCCTTCGTCCCAGTTCCAGCAAGCAGGCCGGAGAGAGAAGTGAAAAGGAGCTGTTAATTCCTCCCCTTATATAGCCATTTGCTCCGCCCACCTGTGCACACGGCATGGTAGTGTGGACCACATTGAAAACTTAAGGTCAACCGCTTTTCCCACCCTTTTCTCAACATAACACCACACAGTACCCTGGTCTCCTCCTGTTGGTTAAACTTGGGTTATTTCTTATTGGTGGATTTACAATCCTCCTTACACTTCCCCTTCCTTGATTGGAGGATTCCCAATCCAGAGCCAAGTCCAAGCTCAAACCTCCCCTCCCAGTGTCTTTACCCAGGCTTTTGAGCTCAGAGACTTGGAACATTGAACCTACTGAGAGAATTAGGAGAATCGTATAGCAGGAGTCTATCCTGGACTTCCTTATATGACTGTCCCATTCCCTCGGTCTGCACCAGACTGCTTTCTTTAAACCATAACAGGGTTGACCTTTCTGAACTAACATTAGGTAGGTATTCTCCAGATTTCAGCCCTCGGGGGGTGGGAATGTCTACCTGGCAACAATCTAGGTATGGCAGATCCTGCACTAAGCAGGGGGCTGGTTTCTATGACCCTCTGCGTCACTTTCAACTCTATGCATAGGCCCCTGGTGCACACCTCTACTGCACAAACAGGTTGTATATAATAGGACAATCCATTCCCTAGTGTTCACTCCCAACCCCTGACCGTGAGAGATTACAATCCCCAACCAACTTGGCTAATATTCATTTATGGACCTGTCTTGTATAAGAAAAGGAAAAGCTCAAGGACAACCAGAAAGCTATTTTCTTGCCTGGAGATCTTTTGAAGCATACACAATATGCCCAGCATTCTGGTCCATAAATCTAATAGAAAAATCCAAGTGGTGAGGCCTAAACTACAAAATGTCTTTCCTCTAGTTATCTGTGATGTCCAGGCAAAGAGGTGTTGCAGCCCTTGTACAAGTTCAGAGTGCATGTTCAAATGATTACGTTTTAAAAGTGATTTAAAGGAAAGTTGGCCCCAATTTAGAAAGTGCTGTGCTGGAAGAGAACCCTTCACATCAGCGGGACCGGTGATGGCGTAGCACTGTCAGAATCAGAATCTTAATTGCCCATTAGGAATCTCAAGCCTACGCCTGTCAATTTGCCATGCTTAATGAGTTTTTAAAAATGCCTTAGTTCTCTAAGGATGTTTTTTCCTGTAAAAATGAATGCATCGTTCCCACCCACAAGTGGTCTGTGATGCTTTACAGTTAAATTGTAGAGCCATGGGAGTAGCTCTATTGTTAAAGCGGCTGCATCATTTTCTCCCCATGTGAATTTTTTATTTTATTTTTCTCACGGAGACTTAGTTCTGGGAGCAGAATTAAGAAAGCTAGCAATGCTCAAAAATCCAAGTGTGGCTGGAATTGATTTCATGTTTTTAGTTTTTGAAAATCTGTTGTATAGTTTTGAAGTTCTGGTGTGTTGAACTGCCAGTGCCTAATCTGGCAAAGGAGGAGAGTGAGAAAACCAGCTTTGCTGTTTCACTAACATTCTGTTGAACGTGAGGCGATATCAGCTCTTGTGAAGGCTACTGTTGTATGGACCTGAGTGACATTTATTTCCGGCAATTATGTAGCATTTTTTGCAGGAATTTATTGCACCCTAATCTTGGGGGGCAACACCTTGCTGCCCCCAACTTTCCCTATGTGTTTTCATTTGGGTTGGGGAGAGCAGGAAGAATGTGGACAGTAGAAGCTACCGGTAGTTTGCATCCAGAGTTGATTATAACAGTCGGGGCCAGACTCCGTTAAATACTGGGATTACTAATATTAGGGAGGCAGGGCTAGCCTTACTATTTCTTGCTTTGGTAATGTGGCTAGTCTGCAAGATTGCCGCTGTGCTGTGGTTGGGTAATATCTGAGCAGTACACCTCCACAAAGATTTGTTGGGATAGTACCAACAGCAATGATATTCATGTTTTTAAGAATCTTGAAGAGGGCAGGTGTCTGAAATGCAGATCTAGAAGGTTTGCCACACTCTTGCTGTACAAACACAGTATGCTCTTGGGGCGGGGGGGAGGTAAGATGGGTCTTTAACAGAGCATCATGCCAGGATGCTTCTGGGAGCAAAGGAGAGGTGGTGTCTGAGTGCCTGAAATAGGCTATGCCCACAATTATTTATCAAGAGCGACCACTCATTTACCCGTAGTCTTCTGGAAAAGCAGATCTTCTGAGGTGAGAGTTGGAATATGTGGAATATGTGGCTGGAATATGTGGCAAAAAAGGACATTCCAAAATAAACAGCTGTAGTGAGTCCAAGGGATGATTTTTGAGTACTGAGCAACTGAGTGGTGTATGGAATGAAGTGGAGTTAGTGCAGAAGCAGGGGAATCGGAGTGTAAGCAGCAGTATTACCATCAGTTCTCCCATGCCCACAATGTACCTCATTGCATGACACATATGGGTGAATATTCCCCTGCCCTTAATCACCTGTGCAGTGAGCAAATGCACTTGAGGTGTTGCCTGTGAAAGGAGCTATAAAAAGTTGTGAAGAAGAAATTGTGGCCACGGTGGCGGAAGAGATCAAACACATAATATTGGGACGGGGCGGAACTTGCTGTCCCCAGCTTCAGTGTTGCCCCCAACTTGCAGAGGAAGAGGATTGTAGCTGAAAGACCAAAGCAAAGTGTGGGTACATGAAGCTTAAGCTCCTTGTAAGCAGGCACAATACATGAGACTGTACAACGTCTTTACTGCTTACATAGCGCGCAAGGCAGGAGCCTTAACTTACAATTTCCATGGTTTTTGGAGCATGGTTGGATTTGTAAGAGCCTTAACTCCTTTCTTAAACTGAAGATTTTTTTGATCTAAGACTGTAGGTTAAGATGGTTGAGTGTTTCTGATGGACCCAAAGCAGCTTTTGTGTTTGGTGCTTTAAGTCATGAGAAAAAAAAGGGGAAGTTTGTTTCCAATTGGTTCCTCCCAAATGCAAAACGAACCTTGAGGAAGCTTACTCAGCTGGGGCTGGAAAAGTCTTAACCTTGCACTGGGTGGATGGTGAAGGGCTGGACTCCCATGGAGATTGTTCTAGCTGGGGCTGAAATCAGTAATTCACATGAATACCAAATGAGATAAATTTGGACTGTTTGTTTCGTTTCCAAAAAAGATGCCACAAAATACTATTTGTCGTCTTTGTCTGACAAAATGAATATTTGTTTCCAGTTCATTTTGGTGTTTCATTTCAGTCATTTCAGTACAGCGGCTGAGTGGTTAAGGCACTCGACTAGATCCCCAAAGGCTGTGGGTTCAAGTCCTGCTTCTTCTTACCATGGATGTTCACTTCCAGTCATCCCCACTGCGAATGGGTACTTGATGCATTCGGCTAGGGAAGTCTCAAAGGAAGCCATCTGATGTGGTGCCAGCCACATCACTCCCTTGTCCACCATAGGCCCCCAACACTGGTGTGGGTTCAGTGGCCCACGCGCTTCAGGATGAATTTTGACTTTTATTTTGGTCACTTCAGTATTTTGTTTCTGTTATTTCAAGTCGGTCATATCAGTATTTTGGTAGTCGTTCCTTTGTTCAGCATTATTTAGAACTGTGTTTCTTTTATTTATTTTATTTTATACAAAACTTTTGTACCCCATTCCTCCTGTCATGCAGCTCGGGGCGGCTTACATCACTGTAACTAAAACAGCAGTGAAAATAAGCAACAATATTATCAATTCAATAAATATACAAAAAATAATATAGAACAGATAAAACCAACAATCCCAAGGAGTTCCAAAAACATATTCATAACCCACCCTAACCCAGTCCCCCACCCCTTCCCTTCTCCTTTTGCCAAAAGCCTGGTGGAACAGCCAGGTCTTACCATACTTCCTAAAGGAGACGAGAGTCCAGGCCTCTGCTGGGAGGACATTCCATAGCCACGACGCCACCACCGAGAACGCCCTCTCCATTGTGGCCCCCTGATGTACACGGTGGGCCGTAAGCGCCAATCCAGAACCCGGGGAATGAGGCGGTCCTGCAGGTACATGGGGCCCAGACCATTTAGGGCTTTATAGGTTTTGCATCCAGAAGTTGCACAATAGTGGTGTTAGACTCCTCTCATTTCAGACCTATATTATTATAATCAATGAAGCTACTCCAGAGTCCTGACCCAAGGTCCGCATGCATGCACCAAACCTTCCCTTGCGTGCGTACAGGGTGCCGTCAGCAAAGTCCCCAATCTCCTGACTGTGTGCCACCACCTGGCAGAGGGAGAGGTGGCGCTGTCGTGGCTGATGTGGGTGCTGACATGATTGGGAGGCAGAGGACTTCACCGGGGGTACCCTGCGTGCTCACGGACATGGGTAAGTTTGGTCTGTGTGCACACGGACCTCGGATCAGGACCCTGATTTATGGTGGATTTGGTGAAATCACAATCAAACTCCTTAACCGTAGGCATGAGGGGACGGCATATCAGTGTAATAACATTAATAAATAATTAACGCTCTACTTATTTCTCAGTTTCAGTGTGATCAAAAATAAAATAGTTCTTTGTTTTGCACATGAATGTCTTGCTTTCCACAGCTAACCTTTAAAAGCTATCCTAGCAGAGTTCGAGATAGTCTACTTGCAATAAAAGATGTGGGTAGTTTTAAGACGGTACTTGACACTTTACACCCTATACGACTGTTTAGCAGCCTGGGAAAATGTAGTCAGTGACTGAAATAGAACAGTGCTTATCTATATTGCAGCTCCAGGTTTTTGTCTTCATAAACTTCTATCAGCATAGCAGAGTACACAATCGGGACCAAAGAAGTAAAATAAAATAAACATCTGCTCACATCCACTTAGAGCACAGAGCCAAGTCTTGGGGCCTTTCATCAGACAAGAATCCTCTTAATTTCAATGGGAATTTTCCCCCCTCCTGATTATGGACTATAGAATTTGGCCAGCGATGTGGAAAAAAAAACCCCAAACGGATGACTTTGGGTAATTTCAGATGTTACGGGATCACGGTAAACCACAGTGAATCCCCTGTGGTGGCCGTGATTCTGGTAACGTCTGTTTGATTTCTGTCAGATGCTCACCATGGTGAATACCTCACGGGAATCAAATTAACTCTGGGTGAAAACAGACATGACGCTAACCACCTTTTAACCACCCTTGGTAGTTATTTATGCATGTTGCAGGGCTGCATTGGATCCAGTGTAACCCAACACCATGCGTTTTTAATAAGCATCCTCTTTTAAAGGGGAGGTATGGCCACCCTACTTGTGGGTCCCATATGTTTGGAGGAGGGGCCCTTCTGAATCACCATAAGCTGGGGCTCCCTGGAGGCTCTGTGGTCCCATACTTGATGCCAGTGATTCTTGCCCTCCTGTTGAAAAAGTTTATCAGTAGACCCCATGTAGTGAGTGTCCCTGCCCTCGCAGTTACACGGTCTGCACTA
>QEPC01003143.1:5136530-5234879 GCA_003113815.1 Sphenodon punctatus | reverse complement strand
GGGCACCACAGTCGTAGCCGTTATTCCGTGTCACGGGCCTGGGGATGGGGGTGGGTGGATACCTAGGGGCACAGTCAGAGTGTCTGTGGGGGCCCCGGGGTGGTGGGGATGGTGGTGTGCGGCCTCATGCCTCGGCCTCCCGGCTGATCTGCCTATCCAGGGCAGCACGGATGCGCTTTGTGAATTGCTACTTCCGCGGGTTCTCAGCATTCACATAGAGGGGTACGTGGCCGGGAGGGCACTGGGGCACGGGGTAGTCAAGGGCAGCCCCATCGGTCTCGCACACATTGTGCAACACACAGCAGGCTCCACTCACCAAGGCCGAGGTCTCCACCGTGTAGTCCAGCCGGCCCGCAAGGCACCTCCAGCGCTGCTTGAGGGCCCCAAAGGCCCTCTCAACCACAGTCCGGCAGGCACACAGGCGGGTATTGTACAGCGCCTCCACAGGGTTCCTGGCGATCGGGTATGCCTTCGTCAGCCAACGGGTGAGTGGATAGGCTGGGTCCCCCAGGATGCAGGGGGGCATCAGCACCCCCTCGATCCGGGTCATCCCCATGTCCGCGAAGTCCCCGCGGTACATCCGGGCATAGACGGGAGAGATGGTCATGATCCAGGCATCGTGGCTGCACCCAGAGTGGCCCGTGTAAATTTCTATGAACTTCCCCTGGTGGTCCACGATCGCTTGCAGCTGCAGGGAGTGGTACCCATGTTGGTTGACATATTTCGCGGCCTCCTCATCGGATGGGCGGAGGATTTCGATGTGGGTGTTGTCCACGGCGCCCATGCAGTTGGGGAATCCTCCAGCCGTGAAGCCGGCCATCATGGCCTCCTGGTCCACCAGCTGGATCGCTCAGTCCAGGAGCATGCCCTCCACCACCTCGCAGACGTCCTGCAGGATCCCGGCGACGGTGCTCACCCTGATGCCGAAGTGCTGCAAGATGAACCGGCAGGAGTCGGGTGTTGCAAGGGCCTAGACCCCGATGGCCACCTGCTGGACCATGGGAATGGTGACCCACATGGGGGTGTGCTGCTGCTCCAGCCAGGGCATCAACAGCTCCGCAAGTCGCAGGAGGATGCGCCTGTTCATCCGACAGTGCGCTCTCCAGGTGGCCTTGTCCCAGTGAGACAGCGCCCTGGACCACCACCCCTGTGCCCGCTCTGTGACCCATACCCACTGGGCAGTGGGCATAGCGAGCAGGGCTGCATGCCCCATGGTCTCCCTCCACTATTGGAGTCAGCCGGCTGCCTCGCAGAGCGCAGCAGCCTGCTGCTGGGCATGGCTGAGGGCCTGTTCGGCCGTCCCGGACACCCGCTGTGATCTGAGCTGGGCCTGGATGCGCAAGAGGTCAGTGTGCGAGTGGTACCAATCTGCGCAGACTGCTAGGTGCATTCTGCAGGCGCCCAACCATCCCAGTTCTATGGTGAACGGTGCCCCGGGTGGGGTGTAGCTGCAACCGTTATAGACTGGTGCATGTGTAGCCCCACCCCCAGGTCACGACCTGGCAACCGGGCGGGGGACCCCGGGTTGCCTCTGTCTACCCCTCGGCCGGCAGGCCCGGCTCCTGCAGAGTGGCTGGGGCGGGGAGGCAGGGGGCGCCCCATTGAGCACACCTGCGGTCCCTACACAGGGCCTGTCGCATGGACCAGCCTGCACCTGGGCGGGCAGCAGCTGCATTCTTGCTGTCATCACCTCCCACCTATTTGTCTTGGCTGCCTGTTGTCCTCGCCGCCCTGATCTGTGTGTAGGCTGTCCTGTATGTGTGCTCAGTTCCAGCAGCTGGGCTGTGTCTGCACCCCATGCCTCGCTCATTTGCTATGCCATGTTGCGGCCTGTGGCCTTATCGCTTGGCCTTGGAGCTCCCCTGCTTTCCCTCCTGTTCCTCCAGGGATTGCGGCGCCCCTCTTTCCTTGCAGTTAATATCCGCCACTTGCTGGACCATGGCTGGCAGCGCTTCCACAGGGCTCGTGGGCCCCACCAGCCCCGGCGCCCCCCCATAGCTGGACCTTCTGCGAGACCATGGTCCTGTGTGACCTGTGGCTTTCCCTGGCCATGCAATTGCTCCTGAGCTGCCTGGACAGCCTCACAGGTGCCTATGCGAGTCTGAGCTCCGGCCTGTGCTACTTCGGCTATGAGGCGAGCGCCCGCGATTGCTGGCTGCATGCAGAGACGCTGGGTCTGCGTCCGTTTCTCGATACGCGCATCCCGGAGATGAGGTGCTCGCATGTGGGGTGGTCCACGGTGGAGACCGTGTCTGCTCTCTCTGTGTGCAGCCTGGCTGCCTACATGGCCTGTCTGGCGGAGGGGGGCCCCGCCCTGGCTGTGTCCTCCTTCGGCTGCGTTCATGGGGCCCGTGGGTACCAGCAGTCGCGTGGGGCGGTCTATCACCGCCTGTTGGAGCTTGGTCACCTTCCGTGGCCCCTAGCTGCTTGTCGGAGTCCACTGGGGCGGAGCTGGCAGCGCTGGCTGGTGTGTGGTCCTGATCCGATGTCCAGGTGGGGCTTGCTGTGCAGGATCCCTTCGAGGCGTACTACCTCATCGCCCACCACATGTCTGCACTGGGCTACTGTCGGGCCTGCTCCAGTGGCCCCACTACGTGCACCTGGTGGGCCACCCAGCCCCTGGCTCCTTCGTGGCCCCCTGCAGCTGGCTGTGAGTCCCCCTGTGTCTTCCGGGCCCTGGATGCTGGCCCTGCTGTGAGCTCCCGTCTCCGTCCTGATGCCATGGGTTGTTGCCCGCTCCCTCCATGATGTCCCGGCCTCGCTGCTGTGCTGGCTGGTTCCTGGGGTTCCGCTGCCCGTGCCTGTGGCTCTGGGCCCCCTCCACAGGTCCCCCCCGTCCGCCTCTGAAACCGTTGTTCTCCTCCGTGGCTGCCTTCTCCTGTGGCACTGGCTGTGTCCTGATCTCCGAGCCAGCTCCCGGAACCCTGGGTGCTGCTGTCCTTCATCGTTCAGCTGCAATCCCTCCTGTGCCCGTGCCCCCCCCGGTTGACTCTATGTCCGTGGGGTTCTGGAGCCCCCGGACTGCGTCTCCCGGCGTCCTCCCGGGGGGAAGGGGTTGGATCACCTGCTCAGCTCTTCGGCTCGCCTCCATCCCGTTCATTGCACCTTCGCCGATGCCTGGGGTCCCTGCCAGCCTCCTGGACTATTCCCGGGCCACGCCCTGCCTGTGTGGCCTCCCCCTGTGCCTGTGCTCTGCACCTGAAGGGTCCCCCCGTGCCAGGGCTGCCTGGGTAGCTGTGGGGTTGCCCGTGCTGCCTATGCTGTTGTCGGGGTTCTGGATGCTGTTCCCCGTGTCCTGCCCTGCCCCAGGCCAGCTCCCCTGCTTCCCTGGCCCCGGGTCCTCCCTCCCCCCTTTGCCCATTGTACCGTGTGTGTTGGCCATCCCGCTGTGTTCCCCCTTCCCTTCCTTTCCTGTGCCGGTGTGTATGCGCCCGGGCGTGTGTTTTGTGCTGTGTGTTCCGCTGCGACCTTGTTTTCTCTGTGCCTGTTGTGTGTGCCATCTCAGCGGCTCTTCTCCCTCCTCCCCCTCCCTTCCCGTTTCCCTTGTTTGGGCATTTCCTTTTGGCCCTTCTGGCTTCGTTTGCCCTTGTCTGCCATGTCTGCCTCCCGCCCCTCCCCTGTGCCTTCTAGGTGTTTTGACCACGGCCCGGAATCGGCATCACGTCTGTTGCGCTGCCCTGGACCGTGGTCTGTCGGTCCGATTCCCTGCCGTCGTCCCGATCCCGTCACATCTGTTTGGGACCTTCCTGGACCACGGGGGTGGTGGTGGTTGTTTGGCTCGCCACCACTGGGAATCCACTGTGGTGATTCGGGGGCCCGTAACGTCTGAAAACACCCTGGACCTCCGGCTGGCTGGAGCTCCAGAATCATGGTGGGATCGGGCCCCAACCGTGGTCACATTGATCACAATCCAGGATGGGCTGAAGGTAACGTCTGTTACCTTCAGCCCGGCTGGATCGCGGTCCCGACCACGGGACCATGACACTCTCCTTATGTAGATATCTACTGAAAATATTTATTTTAAAAAGTGAAGGCTGCTTTCACACCTGCACAATTGGGTTATTACAAGGTTGGGAGAGGGGGACACATACAACTCAGGTGCTTCTTTGATCAGGTGTGGATGCTCTGAGGTGGGTGATGGAGTTTTTATGTATGTTTACAAAAGTAATTGACCGAGCTGCAAAATCCAGCTCTCTCAATCGTCCTTCACACCTGATCAAAGACATGCCTATTTTCTATGCGCGCCCTGTCTTATGGCTTTCTAATGACCCATTCGTGCAGATGTGAAAGTGGCTTCTTTCTTTAAAATAAATATTTTCAGTAGATATCAACTTAAGGAGAGTGTCATGGTGCCAAAGCACTGGCCAGCCCCAAAAGAGAGTTAGCGTTGGCGAGCCCCAAAATGTGTTAGTGATTGTTTAAATGGAAATATGGTTTGTTTTTCTTCCCTCCAAACCAAAAAAGTTCAGTAAACTTTCATTTAAAAGTTTTGAAGAAAGAAAAATTTCAGTGGCCAAAATCCTAAAATTTGAGGCAGTTGGCACATTTGCATTGTGGAAAAGCATAAGCGTAGTCAACCGCCCAGCGCTCCGCAAAACGTTTGCTACAGAAACCTTTATTTTCAGCAAAATTTATTTTGGGTCACGGCAGTACTCACTTCCGTTTTACCTCTCCTTTAACATGTGGCTTAAGTTAAAAGAGAGAACTTTTTGAGTTTAAAAAAGATAAAATTTCATCAGCTTATTGACAGTGTTTCAACTTTCCTGGCACATTTAAAATAAATGAATACTTTTTTTTTTAATTGAAGAAACAACAGTCTTTCCAGGAAGGTTATAAAATGTGCACTCTATTTACCCAACAATCATGAATGGCTCAAAACTGCCCTTCTCTGATAAGGAGCCATTTGCAAAAGTAGTTTCTTCTAAGTTCAATAAATAAAATATATGTCATTTGCCTAGCCAACTGTAATATCCTTTTATTAAATAGGATACCCGATTTATCATTTCAAACTATTTTCTCTATCAGTATGTACAAATTAAGGAAACAATATTGCTCTGGTTCTATCAGGAGTCAAGAGCTTATAGGAGGTGCTCAGAATCTTGCAGGACTATGTTCTAAGGTGTTGGGGGAACAGGCAATTTTATGTATTTATTTAAATTTATGTGCCACCCTTCCCCTAAGACTCAGTGTGGGTTACAATACAAAAAACCCACATAAAATACATAAAAATCCTCTAGAAACTCACCCCCCCCTATTCCCGCCTGCCAAACACTCTGCCAAAAATAACAATTTTATTTGAACAGCGTCCCCCCCCCCACAACCCCGAGGTCTTACATTGCCTCTTGGAAACACTCAGGGCTGGGCTCTGATGGACCTCCAGGGGAACCGAGTTCCTTCCACAGTACTGGGGCAGCAACCAAGAACGCCTCTCTGCACGCCCTCATCGTATGAACCCAGTGGGTACCCACAAGAGGACGCTCTCGGCCAACCGCAAGGATCGCGATGGAGCATGGCGGGAGAGACGTTCTTTCAGAGAGGTGAGGCACAGGCCATTTAGGGCTTGAAAAGCCTGTGCCATCTTATGCTTTTCCAGACAGTATCGGTGCTTTAATAGTGAATGGAGTCTTATTATTTTTAAGATGCAAACAGCAGTTTGCGAGGGAGAGTAATCCTGGTTTAGGAGAAGACTGATTCCCGAGATGGACCTAGTGCAGAAGGGTGGTAACATGGGACTGTTTGTCAGACACGCTGACTTGCCCATTAGAAAGAGGAAGGCCTTACTGTAATTAACTTCTCTGTGTTCAGTTAAACATAACCTCCCTGTTGGGGACTGGAGCTCTCTGTATTGCAGGGCTTGTGGGTCCCATATGTTATGCGCAAGCTGTTCTAGTTTACTTGTGGTTAGGGTGGCCATACCTCCCCTTTAAAAGAGGACACTTATGAAAGATACATGTTGCAGGGCTGCATTGGATCCAGTGTAACCCAACACCATGCGTTTTTAATAAGCATCCTCTTTTAAAGGGGAGGTATGGCCACCCTACTTGTGGGTCCCATATGTTTGGAGGAGGGGCCCTTCTGAATCACCATAAGCTGGGGCTCCCTGGAGGCTCTGTGGTCCCATACTTGATGCCAGTGATTCTTGCCCTCCTGTTGAAAAAGTTTATCAGTAGACCCCATGTAGTGAGTGTCCCTGCCCTCGCAGTTACACGGTCTGCACTATCGAATGCAGCCCGGTGGACCGTGTTGGCTTAGTTCCTCAAGCCATGAGGGAAGGCAGATGCTAACATCCCCAGCAGAGGTCAGGGTTGCCACGTACCTCTGCAAACAGGAAACCCTTTAAGAATAGTGCAGTCAACATTCCTCTTCTGAGACTGAACCCATCACCCCGTGCAGCAGCACCCTCGGCCCAGAGCCTGAGAACTGAAGGCACTTGACTCTTAGCTGGCAGCCAAGTGAGTTGCCATCCCATGTGCCATCGGGTCGTTTTAAGGGCTAGGGATTGATAGAGGCCAAATTCTAAACTGGCAAATAAGTGAGGGGAGAAATGCAATGCGAGAGGTCTTGAAGTCTAACCCCGTTCATAAATCCGGAACCAGGCAAGGGAACCTAGAAGAGAGATTTATAATAAAAGATTCTGCATCATATTTGTACGAATTGCTACCGTGTCAGGATTTCCCTCTGAATCTCCCTAGGAAGAGGCACTGTGTAATTACTGGAAATGACAACTGGCCTCGTTTTATTTTTGGAAAGCATATAAAACTGAAAAGGAATAA
The DNA here is from genome assembly GCA_003113815.1 of Sphenodon punctatus. Taxonomy (NCBI): domain Eukaryota; kingdom Metazoa; phylum Chordata; class Lepidosauria; order Sphenodontia; family Sphenodontidae; genus Sphenodon; species Sphenodon punctatus. The sequence continues at coordinate 5,228,106 of QEPC01003143.1, read as the reverse complement.
GCTCATGCCTTAGGCCAGGGGTGCGTAACCTCAGGCCCAGGAGTCAAATGCGGCCTGTGGCTAGTTTTTATTTTTCCAGTTTCTGGATCTGGCCCATGGATCCAGTTCCTACCTCCAAGCACTGAAAAACCAAGTTCAGGGTAAGGGAGCAGAGATAAGGGCATGCACACAAGGCAAGGGGATCCATGGCACAGATTCATAATGTAGACCCTCCACTTTCTGAGCGTGCTCCTACCTCAACTTTTAACTGGCCCTCAGAGCTTATACTAAATTTCAAAATGACCCCTGCGTGATAAAGGCTCTCCAGCCCTGCGTTAAGCTGCCAGGATACTGGGTAAATTTCCTCTTCAGAGAGCTGGAAACGTACACTATCTCTACAGCATTCTGTAGGCAAAGCAGGAATGTTCTGAGCATTAACATACGCATTTAGGGATTTACACATCTTCTTTATGGTGTGTCTGCCTGGGAACATCTGGTGTGTAATACATTTGGGAACAGCTCCGTGCACCAGAAGAACAATTGGCAGTCTGGATGCAGTGCAAGGAGTGTGTTCTCCCCTTAGATAAACAGGAGGTTAAAGGCTATCTCTGGGTTACATGTTCTCACCAACAGGCCATTACCTTTTGTTTGGCTTTTTTTCATAAGATAAGGGAGTTTCTCTTGTGTTCGCTGTAAGTTCTCCTTAAAAGTCTGGCATTCATTTTCTGGAAGATAATTCACTCGGATAGGTCATCTTGGCTTACATTGTTTTGGATGGTTGGAAGTCTTGAGCTTTCTCACAGGAAATGTCAGGCTGGGCACTTTCCATGTCCTTAAAAAGTAAATGGATGTTCTCAGTGTTGAAGGTCAGAAATGGTAGGTGTGGTTTCTTGATATCGGACACAAACAGAATTATTAAGGCACTCAAACGGAAAAGAGAGAGAGACTCCAAGATTTACCAGACATGAGGGTTTTTTCTGGCTTCTGCATTAATGAACGTTGACATGACCACTTTGACCAGTGTCTTAGAACCGTTCTGGTTTTGTGTAAGTCTGCCTGCTTGCCGTGGTTCTTATGCCAATTTGTTTTAATGTTTACGCTGCAGTCTATTCTCAGAGTCTCTGGGTACCGTCGAATTTCACTCATGCGTGAAATTTGTGGGATTAACGTGTTAGAACAACCTAGCGTGTACTTTGAATTTAGACATTTCTGCTGAAGTGGAATGTATTACATTTAAGAAAATATATACGAAAATAACATTATGGCTGCAAGGTCAAACATTCAAAATTTAGGAAAAGCCAGAGTTAAGCTTGTTTATACAACCCTACTTCAGCCCCACATGCAGATGCATGATGCTACAGTCCTTGGCTGTAGTAGTAGTATTATTGATATCAAAGTATTTATATAGCACTAGTAATGTACCTGCTGGCACTGTACAACGGTTAACTAGAAACAGGTCTGCTTGTATGGCAGCAGGTTTACGATCCCGTGCTGTGTGTGCAGGAGAAAGTGGTTACTGTGCTGCTTTCATTTATTAAGGAAGGTCACCGTTCGGTGGTCGGCAGATTCCATCCACACAGGCAATTTGCTGCCAATCAAGAGGCTCCGACTTTCCATTTCAGAAATGACCTGCTACATCAAGAATAACGTTTCTCAGCGCCCCTAAGCTTTTCTCCAAGTTCTTCAGTTTCTCACAAGTTGATCTTGCCTTTTGGTAACATCTTCATGTGAGACGCTTTCGTTCTCGTACTGTTTGAAGATAAACCCTTTATGAAGGGGGAGGTCATCTTTCTGAAATCAGAATGGTATAAGGAGGATGATATTGCTTTCTCATATCAAAAGCGACTGGCCTGTGTGTTGTATATCCTAGAATCTTAGAGTTGGAAAGGATCTCAGTAGTGCTGTAGTCCAACCCCCTGCTTGGATGCAGGATGACCACAATTACAACATCCCTGACATAGGGCCGTCCATCCTCTTTTTCAAAACTTCAAGTGACTTGAGTTGCTTATGGCTTCCCGAGGCAGCTTGTTCCATTGCCGCACGGCTCTTACTGTTAGGAAGTTTCCCCTGATATTTAACCAAAATCTCCCTTCCTGTAACTTAAGCCCATTGTTTCTAGTTCTGCCCTCTGCAGCGACACAGAACGGTTCCTTGTTGTCATCTTCTTGGTGGCAGCCTTATACTAGGGATGGGACTATCGGCGAATTATCAGTTACCAGTTTTATCGCTATCGGATTAATCCGATATCTCATTTATCGGTATATCGGTTTTTTAACATTGCTGATTTTTCAGATCTTTAACATTGCAACCATTGTTAAAATGGCCGCAATGTTAAAGATCTGAAAAATCGGCAATGTTAAATAACCGATATACCGATACCGATATTATCGGTATTATCTGATTAATCCGATATCGCCAATTATCGGCATTATCAGATTAATCCAATACCGATAGTCCCATCCCTACCCTATACATATTTGAAGACTGTTATCATGTCTTCCCCTTAATCTCCTCTTCACCAGGCTAAACATACCCAATTTCTTCAAGCTTTCATCCATAAGACTTGCTTTCCAAACCCGTTATCATCTTTGTCATGTATATGTCCTGCCCAAGTTAGTCTGTGAAGGCTCTGCATGCACAGGAGCTCAGGAAGAACTGAAGAGCCACCATCCCTTAGGAACTAACTGGCCCAGGGATCTGACTGGCAAGCAGGGCCCTGCCCCTGATTGGCCGAAAACCAAGGGTGCCGCCACACAAGACAGGCTGTGGAGGCTAACATGCCTTAGGGTAGCCTTACCCCTCCCTAGGCAAATGAGCCGCGCGATGCAGCGGCTCGTGTGCCCAGGGCCCGCCAGATGCCCCCCTCCCCTGCCCTGGGGAGGACAAGCAGGTGGCTACTCCATGACAAGTACTTGAACAAATTCCAAGGGCACGTCACAGAGCAGCCTTACCCCGGCTAGGGTAAGACTGCCCAAGGCTGGGCAACTCATGTGATAGGGTGTTGCCCCGCCACCACGGCGCAACCGTCGCGCATGGCCACGTCATAGCTGGGGGGCAGGCTTTCAGTCCAGCCTTGGAGGGAGGTGTGGGTGGGGCAGGGCCAGGTGCCCATTCATGTGGGCGGTGCCTCGACTTGCCCCGGCAGATGCTCCAACAGGGACCATCCTGCCAAGCTTCTCTACTACCGTCTGGCCGGCTCCCCACATGTGTCCCACGGTGTGGCGGCAATTGCCTGCTGCAGGGCCACGCAAAGATTGGGTCCCTGCAGCTCATGTGGCTGCGCCCCATATATATACTTCCTGGGTCAAAGTCAGCCTTCAGTCCTGAGTATCCCAAGTAGAGACTCAGCCTGCTGGCAGCGAGGACTACCGTGTCCTCCAGGATTGATTCTACGCAGTCTGAAAACGTTTTTGTACCTGACTTTGATATCCTACTTGTCACATAAACAGTCAACGCACTCTTCTTTTTCCTCAGAAAAGGATTAAGATCTTGATTCAATGAAAGTTGGCTGCACGTACATACTTACAGTGCATTTGCATTTTGGATCGGCAAATGAATCATCCCTGTTACTATCAAGTCACGGTAAAAGATGTATTCCCAAACCAACGTGGAAGAGTTCAGTCATGAAATCAAAATAGAAGGGTTGAGAGTAAATGTGAAGACAGAGCAATGTGATAAATGTCTTTGAGGTACACAGGATTTTAACAGGACCAACATGGCTCCCACCACACTCATAGCTATACTTGTGCATAGTGCCAGCCTTAGAATTTGTAGGGTCCAAAGTAAAGATACAGTGCAGAGCTCTTGGTGGACGTACTCCCTCTTCTGTGGCCCCGTCCTCTCTGGGCACACTCCTCAGGGTCCTAGAGGTGGTCTTATTTGAGACCCCACTGGGAGAGAATAGGATCTCTGCACCCTGCCCTGGTCAAAACAGTCACCATTTTGGGGTCCTTCGAAGTAGAGAAAATAGAGGGGCCCAGGGTAGTGGCCCCAGGTCGCCCTGTGGTAAGGCCAGCCCTGCTCAGGAGCAACCAAGTCAGAGATGCCATTTTTGCCAACAACGATTATTTGTAAGTGACTTTGTGTAAATTATTTGAATCAGTGTTGGAACATTTTCTACTTTTTCCACTTCAGCAATGGCTACTGTTCCACGGGCATTCATTGTGCATGTAGAAACCATACAGTTCAAGCGTTTTGCAAGAAGGAAGTCATCTTGCAGGTTGGGAAAGTGGAGCAGGAAGAAAATAGGCCTCACCATAAACAAACCACAGCGTGCTTTCTCCAAATATTTGAACATTCTTTCCTGATCTGTGTTGTATAGAAAGCATTGTTTACGTGAACACGACCAAAGCCACAGAGAAAGTCCTGCTCTTCATACACTAGTGCATGTTTCCTCTACTGCTTCCTATTCAAAATATCCTGTGCAACAGGTCAAACAAACAAAGGGTCTTATAAAATAAGCAATATTCTCCAACTACTACAGCATGACAGACTGCGGTCTCTTGATATGTTGTCATAGAAACAAGGGCTTCTTGTATCCTTTAAAGCGTTCTGCAGATTTTTCATTTTCCTTGTGTCTTGCCTACATAGCAGCGTGGATCATTCAAAAGAATTCCCCCTAGGTTCTGCTAAAGCAATGTATTTCATGTTGTCTTATTGCAGCTGCAAACACGGACAGAGGGAAATGGATTCCTTTTACTTCCCAGCAGATGTTTGCTGTATCTCCCAGAATATTGGCTGACTTTGGTTAGGTGGACAAATTTTAGATTTACGCTGCACTAGGAATGTTTCTGAATTTTGAAGTAGGGAGATGTATATGTCAGGAGGATCCTAGCCTCGAGGCAGTGGTTTCAGGGGGCTGATGCTGTCTCTCAGGGGCAAACCCTTGCGTATTCATGTTACCAAGCATCAAGACCAGGGGGCAAGCCAGATTCAAGGTTAGAATGCGTGTGAGGGTCGATAGCCAGGCAGATCACGAACTACTGAGTGTCAAGTCCAGAAGGATGAGCAGGGGCAGGGCTATCGCAGAAGTCTGTGGTCATAGAATCAGTCCGGGAGGACTGATGTACATGTCAAGATGTCAGCTGTGTGTGTGTTTTGAGAATACATTTCATCTCGCATCTAATGAAAAGAGGAAATTAAGTTAATGGAAAGTATGTGATAAGTCTAACTTTTGTTGAACAACTTGGTTCTTATAGCAGTTCATGCTACGGCCAAATTTGAAATCGAAATGCACTGTATTCTTGTTGGTGTAAATGGGGTTAGGGGTTGCAGTTCCTTAACATGTCTAAAAATCTGATCACGTGCTTTGGCATCGAAAACCGTGTCAGGGACATGAGTGAACCTCAGGCTCAGCATAACCTGGGCAGAGAGCCGGATTATTATGTTCAGGTTCTTTTGGCTGATAAATATCCATTTATTACTTCAGCGGTGGTAAAGTTTTTATGGGTAGCTGTTAAGAAGTGGAAACTGTTGGTGAACTCTTAATAGAAGATGGTCTTGTTATTTGTAATGGCTGTATTTGTAATGGGTTTCTGATTTCCCCCCCCCCCCCCCCCCCCCCCCCCCCCCCCCCCCGTAATTTTGTAATGGTCTTTTGGCTATACAATAAACCTAGGGTAGTTTCAGATGTTACGAGACCACGGTCAACCACAGTGAATTCCCTGTGGTGCCTATTTGTCCCATAATGTCTGTTTGCTCACCGCCAGACGTTCATCACAGTGAATCACTGGTGGGGAGCAAAATAACCACCATTCCGGAGGTGAGGCCGGCCTCCCGTCCAGAATCGTGGTTAGCTGGACCACGATCAGGAACGGAGCGAAGGTAACGTCTGTTACCTCGCCCCGGTCCTGACTGTGACCCAGACTGCGGTACGGGATTGGGCGCAGCGACTGAATTGGCCGCTGTGCCTGCCCCCCTCCTGGAGGGCGGCCGGCCGGGGGAGCGCGAGGGGGCAGGGCTGTATGGCCTCACGTCATGCCGCGCAGCCCCGCCCCCTCCCCGATCCCTGGTGAGAATCAGACCGGCACGTCTAAAGGACAGATGGCCTGATTCCTGACCAGGATCCAAAATGGATCTCGGTGCGTGATTCAGCGTGGCGGGCCTCCGGGTCCGTCACGACTGAAATTACCCCTAATTTTAATTCATTCATCAGGCTCTACATCAGGAGTAGGAAACAGGTGGAGACAAGTCAGGCATGAAACAGAAGCGGTCAGGAAAGCAGAAACTAGGTGACACAGGATAGAAACAGGAAGTGACAGCAGGAACTAGGTGGCATAGGACAAAAACAGGAAGTGACAACATTGTTCCACCCACTTTTCGGTCTCTAATGATAGGACCTGTATCCTGGGCTGGAGCCATTCATCAGGCTGATGGGGAAAGCATGGCATTAGAAAAGTAAAAGGCTTACCAGGCAGTCTGCATCAAAAACATGGCAGTGGCACTAGGGGAGCCAGCCACTACCCAGCAATCCCCTGAAATATCAGTTAAAGCCTGGTTCTTGACATTAGATGGTAAATGTCTGAAAATTCAGCCTTATATTATGATTTATTTCTTTATGTGAAAGTTGAGCTCTGGGTTTGAATCAGTTCCAGGTGAATTGTTATGGGTTATCAAATACCTGAAATTTTACCCCTACATAGTGCCCTCAGGACCAGATCCTCCATGACACTGCAGTGTCTCTCAAGCCCTCTTTTGGGCACATATGTGGAATTCTGTACCCAGGTCTAACGCTGTTCACTTCACCAGGGCTCCAAGCAGTTGTAGCATTGGGTAATTTCAGACATTACGTTACCACGGTCAGCCACGATGAACCGCCCGTGGTGGCCGTGGTACCATAACGTCTGTTGGGCCCAAAAGAGATTCCTGCCAGATGTTCACCCCCGGCAGGAATCTCTCTGACCACACTTCCAGCCCTTCAGCTGCCTGGAGCTCCGGAAGCGTGGTCAATGAGATTCCCACTGGGGGTGATGAACACCCAGCGGGAATCTCTTTTGGACCCAACAGACGTAACGGTACCGCAGCTGCCACGGTGGGGTTCACTGTGGTTGACTGTGTAATGTAACGTCTGTTACCACTCCATGGCCCAGAATCGCCAGACGGTACCAGCTGTTACCGCCGCCGATTCCGGGCTGCGGCCAAGACCCCAGGGGGCAGGCGGGTGCTGCGGCCCAATTGGCCACTGCGTCTGTCCATCTCCCAGAGGGTGGGCGGCTGGGGAAGCGTGGGGAGGCGGGGCTGGGTGGCTGCACATTGCGCCGCACAGCCCCGCCCCTCTCCCGATCCCCTCCGGAATCAGCTGGTACGTCTGTTGACTGGCCGGCCGGATTCCGGAGGGGGATGAAAAGGTGATTCCGTGCCATGGTCCAAGGGAGGCCTGGCACGTCTGAAATCACCCATTGTGTCCACCACTGTGAGTTTGTAGGACGAAAGCCGGATTGCATTTTGTTCTGCTGAAGCAAAATGTATGTTGAAGTGGAGCAGAGGTCCCGCCCAAAAGGACTCAATGTTTTGTGATATGCGGAAAGCAATTCTAGTTTTAACAAAACCTCGATTTGTGTTGATACTTTCCTCAGGGGGAAGGGAGGGGAGAAGCAAATTTACTTTAAATTAAGGTTCAGTTTATTAATTTATTTTATTATTTAATTTATTTATTTAAATTGATTATCCCACCCAGGTACAACGCACAAAATGTTTTTTTGTTTTTTTAAAAGAAGAAACAAGTTAAACACCTTTATCCCAATCCGTCCCCCCACCGCTCCAAGGCCTATCTATCCCTGCTTGCCAAGTGCTTGGCCAGATGATAAATGTCTTAGAGTAATTGTTCTGCCCAATACAAATTCTTATACACTTTGTATTAGCACTTCTGTATAAGTTATATAATTACAAATGAAAATTTGGTAATTTGCGTGATTTGTTTCACTACAGAAAGACCTCGGCATCAATTTCCAATAAAGGCGACCAGTTGAGAGGCATGCTGGAAATAGGTACGTTATTATATGGTGCATGATCCCATCTAGAATAAACTAAACCCACTCCACTCTCGGCTTAACTTTCAGATCCCTGACTGAGGAAAAGTAGGATTAGTAGTTGTGTACAGGAAAGAATAATTCAATTCCAGGTGCTGGTTTTCACCTTTAAAGGGCCCATATATCTGTTCTCGTCTGGATCCCATATATCTGAAAGACCACCTGTCCTACCATGTCTGACTGCATCTCCTACGGCCGGCTGGGAGCACCCTCTTGCAGATTCCGTCTATTACCCTTGTCCATAGGAGAGGAGTGCACAGGAGGGCGTTCTCAATTGCTGCTCCGGTTCTGTGGAACTCCCTGCCCCAGGAGGTTCACTTGAGCCCGAGCCAAAGCATCTTCCAGAGACGGCGTAAAACATTTTTATTTGAAAAGGCATTTGGCGGATGGGGATAAGGGTGGTTGAGTTTGTGGGGGATGGTGGGAGTTTTGAGAGGAGGATGGGTGGTTTTATTGTTTGTTGTTTAAATCTTATTATTGTTGTTTTATTGATTGTGAGCCACCCTGAGTCTTTGCGGGAAAGACGGCGGATAAATCAAAATAAAATAAAAGAACCCATTCCTTGTACCTTTTTAAGCAAAGGGTGGGGAACCCCTGGCTAAATTCAGCCTGCAGCTGCATTTTATTTGGCCCCATGTGCATGTCTAGGTTTGCCCCCTGGATCCAGTCTCCTTACCCTCAAGCCCTGAAAGAGTGAGCTCAGAGGAAGGGAGCAAAGAGAAGGGCATGCACCCAAGGACAGGGGATGAATCCATCATGGACCCTTCCCCTTCCATCCCCCATCCTGAGCACACCCATGAAGGTACCCCTTCGTCCCCCATCAACTCCTGTCTGACCTGTGGAGCTTGTATTCTCTTTCCAAGTGGCCTGCAAGGAGGGAAAAGTTTCTCCACCCCTACTTTAAGCAAATGAAGTGCAGAATACTTGAAACACAATATGCATTGATATGATGCCGTTCATAGAGTCTCCTTTCAGTATGGTTCCAGTAGAGGGTGAATGGTTCAGTGCTTAGAGTTCTAGCCAGGGACTCGATGGGCCTGAGTTCAATCCTAAATTACAAGTCAGCTTGGATGACCTCAGTAGGACTGCACTGGCATAAGAGATTTCGGGATTTTGGTTTTAATCTTACTTTTGCCTCACTTTCCCATTTGTAACTTGGAGGTGTCATTTTATGCCCAGGCTCGTAGCAAAATGTAGCAAGCATGAATCCCTGGTTATATTTCACAGGGATGTTGAAAGTACAAGTACAATAAAAAACGGTCACATACTCGGGGTTTATGTGAGCAGAGGCCATATTCATGTTTTAGACAGAACCACGTTTTCATTTTCTTTCCTAGATTGAGAAATGTTAAAGTTGCATCACTCACCTCGACAGCTATTTGCAGTCGGCTGAAAGGCAGAGCTGGGTTACCATGTTTTCTTCTGTTTCAGTGGATGTCGAGGATGAAGCTGTCATTGGGGACATTAGTAGGATCCCTGATATTTTGATGCTACATACGCTTCAAGTAGTTTCAACGCCTATTGACTTTTCCCTGGCAAAAGTAAGACAAATATGTGATAAATACAGAACACTATATTGAAACATATTGGGTTTTTTATGTATTGTTAATAACAACATTAGACTAATAGTTTTAGTGTGTAGTCTTAACTCCTTAAGTCCTAACTCCTCTTACTCCTTCCATGATCTTCAATCCATCCATTCTCTGGACTTTACCTCCTCTCTCTACCCCCTTGTCTCATCTGTCTGCGCTTCCATCTGCCCCGGCTCTGCTGGCTCTGACTTCCCTCTTCTCCTTCTCCCTTGCTCTCCTCTTGCACTGTCCTACCTGCCGCATCAACTATTTTCCTTGTCTCGGTCCCACCGTCCGCCACTTCCAATCCTGCTCTCTGAGCCACTGAGCACCTCTGGCAGATGTCTCATGAGTAGGGCTACGATTCTGTCACGGCTTCATGGAGGTCATGTTTTCCGTGATTTTCCCCACCATCCATGACTTTCCCCCTCTCTCCAGAACTTCCATGAGAACTTGCCTGCTGTCCTTTGACAGCTTTTCTGTGTGAGAGTGTTAGTTAGTTAGGTTTATTATAGCGTGGCCGTAGGCCATTGCTTTTAACAAATACATAAATCACAATCAGCCATCAATCACAATATTTATACAACAACAAGAAATTAAAAAGAGAACAAGTAAAACCACATGGCCAGATTCCTAACAGGGGTAACCAATAACATTTCCCTTCTATTCGTGAGTATGTCGCTTATTAAAACCCACTAGTCAAAGCTACCCCAAAGGGGAAAGAAACCTATAATCTAATTAAACCAGCAGATACCAAAACAAACTGCTTTCGGGCATAATACAATAGCTGCCTCCAAAGGGAACAGATAACCCCATCAAATTGAGCCTGAGGAACCCAGGACAGTCGCCCTACATGAGACATCGGCTGCCATGAGCTCCTCAAAAATTGAGGCCCCTCTAGGGGAAAATCCCCATTCCTTGGTAGACGCATACTTACTCAAACGAGGACTAAATACAATAGGACATTGTGACTGCTGAGTCTGAGACTCACACAAGGGCCCAACAGTCTGGCCCACCGCAACTGGAACCCCAATTGGAAGGATTTGCCTACCCACCGGATCCCGAGAAATCATCTCCAAAGGAAATAAGATATCCCTCTTAGCTGGGGGAAAGATCTTCAAAACGGGACAATTTAGCTTCGGTGGGGACACCGCATCCATGCTAGTGGACGAAATAACAAAAAGGCCCTCAGCCCAAGCCGAGTCCTTAGGACCCCCATCAGGCAGAGCATCCCTTAGATCTTCCTTAGGTACCAAGGCCAAATTGGGGTCCTCTTCCAAGAAGGCTATGGTATTTTGGACCACATGTGACAACAATGGGGTAATTTCAGGATTAAAATAAAGATTAACCATATGCACACCCCATGAAAAAAACGAACAAGCATACAACCCGAGCACATCGGCTATAGCTGGCGTACGAAAGTACATTACTATACGTAGCACACCACCCCTGGATGGAAGGTGGAAAAACGTCTAATAAGGGAAGGCAGAAACGGAAAGCCCAAGATGTGAGAAATATGGCGGGCAATCCAGACATTAGAATCCCAGGGAGGGAACTGTCCAGAAGGCAGAGGATAGACCACGAAGACCAAAGCATCTGGGGTAAAGTTTAGTTTCTGGTCCTTCGCAACCTTGAGGTCTAAAAAGGAAGGATGGGCAGAGCCACATGGAACTGATGTTTGTGTCTCCTGGTCTGCTCTACTCCCTCTAGCCTCGCCCATCCACTCCCCTAGCCTGACCAGTTGTGACTAGATGGACTGCAGCTTAATATCCAAGTCCCCAAGTCGTTCCATAATTAATGGAAGTAAATCATCTTTCTGATGGGGCTCCTGGATAACCTGGATCTCTTGGGGTTCTGGGGTAGATGGTTGAGAATAGCTAGAGGGATCTAGGAGAATGGTCGGTAATCTGCTCCTTGGGTGAAGCACACTCAAGGGGGACTCCAACACCCCCGGGATCACACTGCCGTGGCTTCGGGGCAGAGTCAGTAGCCCACTAGAGAGAGCAGTCTGCTCCGACTTCCCTTTCCCACCAATTAGGGGATTGGATATAGATTTGGGTTTATCCCCCTCCATAACTCGGGTGCCTGAGAGCTGAGACTTAGAGTCTACAGTAGAGGCCTGGGAAGCATCAGTGTCCTCTCCCATAGGGGGGACCTAAGTGCCATTGAATGACTGGGAGGTACCCCGGGACTCGGCGGCCAACCTATGCCACCTCTCTCCCTGCCTCCTAAAGGCCTCCGCACATACAAGCAGTGAATCGAGGGGTACAGGGGCGGAGGGGGGGGCCCACACCAACAGCGATAGAATTCCGTTCCACATCCCGGCCCTCACCCAGGAGAGCGGGAGAAAGCTGGCAAGGATCCCTTTGCTTAAGGTCTGGGAATACCAGTGGCTTGACATAGGAGTCCTCCAATCGCAGTTTCCCGGCCTGGGCCCTGGTGGTCACTCCCGGCCTTCCTCTGCTCTTTCTCCTCTTCGGCATCGTGGCCCAACCAAAGTTAATAAAGACCCACTGCCCCACACCCACGTTAACCAAAAACACTCCGATCTATTCCAAGCCTAGCGCCCGTCCAGCGCCTAAGGGCAGCGCGCGCAAGGGCGTGCCCTTGCGTGTGCTGTCCTTAGGTGCGCGCCGCCGGCGCCAGCGGGGAGCGTGATGCACCTTTCAATTCCCCGGAGGGGAGGCTCCTCCCTGGTCCCAGCTGATCCGGTGAGTGGCGTGATTAGCCCCAGCGGTGATGGAAAGCCCTCTGGAGCGGAGCTCCTAAGTCTTACCCCCTGGGCAGGGGAAGTAATCAGAGGCGAGGTGCTCCTGGGAATGGGGGGTCAGGGACTCAGCCGTGTAATAGGCATAGGATCAGCAGCATGAGCGGGGGCTGCGCGATGTGCAGGGAAGAGAGCTGTGGCAGGTGAGAGACACAGAGAAGGAGAGAATAAAAGGTGAGGGAGATGGGGAGTGGGAGGCTGAGGGGCACAGCAGGTAAGTAGCTGGAGGTAAAGGCACGGAGGACCGAGGGAGGACCAGAGCACTTTTAGAGATTGTCTAACAAAAAAACAGCCTGGAACAAAGTGGCCAACACCACAGCCAAGCAGAGAAGTGCAACCTACCCCAAGGGCACTTTTCACAAGAGAGGGGGTTTGATGGTTTTGCACGGCCTGCAATATCCCAGTAGATTACAAAAGGAAGGCGAGCTGTGACAAGTGCAGATCAAAAGGGCAGGACATAAATGGAAGGTGGAAGACTTGGAACACTCAACAGCAAAGAGAGCCCAACTTCAGCAGACACTTACGGCGTTGTTCACTGTTAACACAGAAGAGCAGGTTTACTGAACCATTGAATAAAACTGAAATTGAACTGTGACTTTTCCTGTTTTTTTCCCATGACCTCTCCATGATTTTTTAAAAAAAATGTCATGAAAAAATTGTAGCCCTACTCATGAGCGTGCCAACTTTCTCCACTTTTAAGTTTGCACTTTCTTCCCTTAGTAATTCCCTTGCCCTGGCCAAAGAATTCTACTATTCCACATTTTTGATCGAGTCTCACTCCTGCAACCCCTGCCGTCTCTCCTCGATCTTCCCTTTGCTTCTGAAACCCACCTGTCCTCCTCCCCCTTCCTCCCTCTCTGTACAGGATCTTCTCTCCTTTTTCACAATATTATGGATAACATCCACCTTGACATTGCTTCTTATCCTTATTCCTTTCCTGTCCTCCCCGCTCCTGCCTCTCTTCTATTCTCCTCCTCCTCTAGCTTCCCTTGATGAGATCACCTCTCTCCTCACTTCATCCCTCCACCTGACCTCTTGGCCCCATCCTCTCTTATCTCCTAACTGTGATTGCCCCCACTGCTGCGCCCTCTCTGATGCACATCATCAATCTCTGCTGCTCCGCTGGATCCTTTTCATTGACTTTCAAACATGCCACCGTCACCCCTATCCTTAGGAAGGCTGCCTTTGACCCCCCTGATCCCTCCAGCTATTGCTCTATCTCGCTCCTCCCCATTGCTTTCAAACTCCTGGAGTGAGCTGTCTACATGCGCTGCCTTAATTTCTTCTCTTCCGATTCCTCCCTTGACTCCCTTTCATTTGGGCTTCCGCCCTCTCCACTCATCTGAGATTGCCCTTACTAAAATCATTAATGATCTTCTCTTAGTGAAGTCTGAGGACCGCTGTTCCATTCTAGTCCTGCTCGATCTCTCTGTTGCCTTTGACACAGTTGACCATGGCTGCCTCCTGGATTCGATTTGCTGCCTTGGCTTCTGGGACATGGCTCTCAACTGGTTCTCCTCGTATCTCTCAAACCGTTACTTCAATGTCTCCCTTGCTCCACATCGCTCCCCCTCTCTGTGGGACCCCTCTTCTCTCTTACACACTTTGTCTCTGGGCAAACTCATTGAATCTCTTGACTCCCTGTATTACCTGTATGCTGATGACACTCACCTCTGTCTCTCCGCCTTCGCGCTCTCCCTCTCCATTCAGTCTTGTATCTCAGACTGTCTCTCTGCCCTCTCTGCTTGGATGCCTCACCGCCAACTCAAGCTTAGAATGGCCAAGACCGAACTCATCTTTCCCCCAAAACATTTCCCTCCCTCTTCCCTCTCAATTTCCATTGAGGGTATCCCCATCCAGCCTGTCCCCAAGGCATGTAGCCTGGGATTCATCTTTGACTCCTCCCTTTCCTTTACACCTCGGATCCAGTCTCTTGCCAAGTTCTGTCACTTCGCTCTGCATAATATTGCTGCCAAGGTCATCCACCTTGCCCATTGCTTTGATCATGTCCAGGCCTTCCTCTCTGCCCTCCACTAGCTCCTCTACCTGAGCATATTCAGCACAAGCTCCTTGTCTTTACCTTCAAGGCTCCTCATGACCTTGCTCCCCCATATCTCTCCACACTTGGTTCCTGCCACATTCCTGCCCAGGAGCTTTGCTTCTCTGCCACCACCCTTGCCTGTTTGCGGCTCCCTTGCTCCTCAAACCATATTTGCCCCTTCTCCCTTGCTGCCCCCCATGCCTGGAACTTCCTCCCTGAATACATATGTTTTTCTCCTTCCCTCCCCCCAATCTTCAAATCCCTCCTGGAAACCTACCTCTTCCATCAGGCTTTCCCTAGCTCCTCCTCTCCATAGGCTCGTCATGGCTGCCTCCTCTCCCTCATTCAATCAGAGTCATCCTCTTCCCTGTAAATACGTTAAACGTGCACCTGTGACTTCCCAACTTCACGAATGTATCCTGGTCTCTCCCTGTGTTCCCCTCTCCTTTGTCTACCCACCCTTGTCTTTTTTAGATTGTAAACCCTTGGGGTAATGACCTGTCTTGTAATTACTGTTTGTACAGGATCAGGTACGTTGTCATCCATGCCTTTGTAACCTCGATGCTAGACTACTGCAATGCGCTCTACATAGGGCTGCCCTTGAAGACTGTTCAGAAGCTGCAGTTGGTGCAGAACGCGGTGACCACCTTCTGTCTGGGATGGGTCGCCGGGAGCACATTACATCCATGCTTCAGAGTCTGTGCTGGCTGCCAGTAGCTTTCCAGGCACAATTCAAAGTGCTGGCTTTAACCTATAAAGTCCTAAATGGCTTGGGCACCAGGTATCTGAAAGACCATCTCTTCCCCTATGTCCCGGCGTGGCCTCTGAGGTCGGCCGAGGGCACTCTCTTGCAAGGACCAACAACCCATGAAGTTGCTACAATGAGGGTGTACAGGCGGGCATGCTCAGTTGTGGCCCCACAATTACGGAACTCCCTCCCCTTGGAGGTTCGCCCAAGCCTGTTTGTCTTCTGGAGGAGATGCAAGACCTTTTTGTTTGGCCAGGCTTTTGGTAGGCTGAAATAGGGTTGGGTGGGATTGGGTAGTTGGGCTTGGAGAGGAGGTTTGGTGGATGGCAGGTGGGGATAAAGAGTGGCATGCGTGGGTGGTTGGGATGATGTTGTGGTTAAGGGATTTTAATGTATGTTTGTTTGTTAGTTTATTGCGTAGCCATGTGGCCATTGCAAGAACATATATATAAAATACAAACCACAGACAACATATAATACAATCCAACACAGTGATAAAACCCCTGAATAAAATATGCTAAAAAACTTCAGCAAAGTCAGAAAATTTATATAGGGCACTAATCAAGTTTGAATAAGCCGTAAGGGAATTTTAACAAAAATTTATATACTGAAACTATTATTTAAAATTCTTACTTAAGTAAGCATTTAATTTTGCATGCCCATAGGATCAATGCAAAACATGCTAATTCCACCATTACACAAAAGCTAAAATAAACATAGACATAATCATACAAATCAACTACAAATCTAGCCCCATAACAGGGGGAGACAAAACAATTTATATTTAAAATAGGAATAAGTGCATCGTTTTAACTAAGCCAGACCATATGTGCAACGAAATTCTAACCCTAATCGGATTTACTGGCATAGACCGAAAATAAAAACAAAGCCACATTCTTGGTGACTTCCTTAGAACGATCACTAAATAAGACCTTTATGTAAAAATCCTGCGACCGACCAGGAAAGGGGATGAGTTCAGTACTTATTAGACTCTGCCGTGCGACAGCATATAAAGGGCAGTCCAGAACTATATGCTGTATTGACTCAACATGATGTAAATTACATTTACAGAGTCGCTCAGCCAATGGGATCCCCCGGTAACTGCCCTCAGTCACGGCAGAAGGAAAACAGTTCAATCTGACTAGGAGGAAAAGCCTCCTATTTAAACGAGAAAATCCACACTCCAGGTATGCCTTGGGAAAGTTGTCGGGGCAGGCGAATAAACTATACAAGCCCAGAGCCCTACAGTCCTTCAGGGCTGCCCATTGTTCCTGGCATCCAATATCAGAAAGCCTCTGTGCCACCAAGTTCTTTGCAGCTTTGAAACCAAGAGGGGCAAGGGCCTCGGGTAAGAAACGTAATTGTTTTAATTTCGTTTCCACAGCCGTTAACCAGCTACTGGGCACCTTATCAGTAACCACCAGCTGGGATAGGGGGGCCGCCAGATTAAAGTATAGCCTCAGCCAGTAACTCAGAGCTCACTTCCAAATTCTCTCTTGGAGAAGGTATCATACCACACTCTATATAAATGGCCACACTACTACTCCCAGGAGGGGCTGTGAGCAGGGCCCGCAAAAAACTCAACTGCAATTTCTCAAGGCTCTTAAATTTTCCCAGGGCCCAAAAGTGAGCATCATAAAGGATTTGTGGCACACATTTGTGCACAAAAACTTGATTGCCGGAGTTATCAACCTACCCCCCACCCCCAGAGCGAAAGAAAGAAAGAAGGGCTTTGTTTAGTTTCCTAGCCCTTTCTGTGGCAGCCAAATGTTGCAATGCCCAACCCCCAGTGCCCTGAAACAAAAGCCCAAGATATTTATAAGCCCTAACTTGCTCTATTTCCTCCTCCTCAATAAACCACCTATGACCCAATTTCCTACGCGTAAAAACCACTACTTTCGTTTTGGCATAATTAATCTCAACAGCATTGACCCGGCAGTATTTTCCAAAAAAGTCCAAGGATCGCCTCAGGCCTTCCTGTGTACGCGAAAGAAGCACCGTATCATCAGCGTACTGTAAACAAGAAACATAAGTATCACTAACCACAGGAGAATGGCAATTCCTGGGGGAAGGATCCTTACTCAAATCATTTAGCTACAAATTGAAAAGGGTGGGAGCCAGGATACAACCCTGCTTGTCCCCCCTTTCAGTCTTGATTTTATTAGACAATACCCCCTCTTGGTTTATTCTAACTCGAATGTGTGAATTAGTATGTAAACCAATTATCAGGTGCAACAATCTCAATATTTAGGGCCAAGAGCTCGGCCCAAAGACACTCCCGTGGAACCAGGTCAAAAGCAGCTCGAAGATCCACAAACGCCACATACAGTGCTTTCTCCTCTTACCTCCTTCTCCTCCTCCGCTGGGTAGCTCTAGTGCTGGCCGATAGGAGGCAGATGACTGATTTCTTCTATGCGCATGCGCTAGGAGCTACCCAGTCCCTCAGTCTGTTCATCTGCCTCGGCCGGTAGGACGCGTTCCGCGGGAGCTCCAAGGCTCCACACCTGACTAAAAGAAAAAGAAAGAAAAGAGTTTCATTCTCAGTTTACTGCCTGGCAGGTGAGGGATCACCGTCTCTTAGCCCCATGCGGGGGGGGCCACCTGTTGGGGAACTTGCCTCTTCTCTTCCCCCAGCCCCCCCCCCCCCTCCTCCACCGCCTGCCGGCAGTCCAGCTCCGGGGCGGCGCGGCCGCGCCCGGGAGCTTTGGGGGCCAAAACTTACTCTCCTACTAGGGGCAAGAGAGTTCAGGGCGGTAACTCCGGGGCGGCACGCCGCACCCGCGAACACCGCGGGCAGTTGAAGGGGCAAAACGTGCTTGTGCACTAGCTCCGGGGTGGCGCGCCACGCCCGGGAGCATGTGGGGCCGGAATGGCCTGTTGCAAATATGAGCCCTAGGCAGGGAACTCGGGGACAGCGCGGCTGGGCCTCGGAGTCTCCCCTAGCCATTCTCCGTCAACAACGGCAGGCCGGGCGGCGAGGCCTCCTGCCTGCCACAACACGTGCGGGCCCCATGCCGGGCAGAGGCAGCGCTGCTGGGTTCTCCCCAGCACCCGTTTCTGGGCCACATCTCACTGCCTAGTAACAGCACGTGCAGGCCCCCTGCTGGGCAGAGGCAGCGCTGCTTGTCTTCTCCCCAGCTCCAGCTTCTCGTGGCCCCTCCCCCTCCCCCTCCTCCTCTTCTACAGCGGAGCCAGCTTGTCTGAGCTCCCTCCAGGGTTGAGTTAACCCTTACGTGTCTCCTTTATTTTTATATAGGCCATGAGCACGGCTCAGCCCCCCCGCGGGGCCACCCCCCCGCAAGTGGCAGCCCCTGCACAGGAGGAAGACACGCAAGTACGCCTGGCCTCCATAGAAAAATCTATTGGAGAGATCTTGGCCACCCTGGGGAATTTACCTAAGCCACGTAGGAAGCGGCACCCTAAGCCTACTAAGTCCAAGGCAGGGACTTCGGGCAGTAAGAGGCCTAGACGCCCCTCAGGGGACACTCATCGCTCCATTCAGTCCTCAGCTGAAAGTGACCAAGAGGGCCAGCAGCGAGAACTGAACCAGGGCTTTTCTGACCATAGGCAGCCCGAGTCCGTTCATTCCTCAGCTTCCGAGCACACTCACTCTGAGTTAGAGGAGGGCGAGTGGGCTGAACAACCCACAGATTCCAACGATGGAGAGAGGCAATTCCCTGGGCAGTACAGGAATGAGCTTATCTCTCAGGTTATTAAGACTCTGCAGTTGCAGGAGAAAGCCCCTAAGCGGGACTCCTCTGACTCCCAGGAGGAGGACACACGGCAATACATTCCGTCTGTTCATGGCAGAGACCAGGGCCTCCCCTTAGACAAGGCTTTTGAGAGGCTGGTACTGCAAGAGTGGAAGCAGCCTGATAAGAGTTTTAAAATGAATAGGGCTCAGGATTCCCTTTACTCGTTCTCCAGGCGGAAGGCACCCTTGTTCCGTTCACCTAAGGTGGACGCGGGTGCTGCTTCCCTAGCTCGGCACACGGTGTTCCCCACTGAGGGAGATTGCCACCCCCGGGACGCTACGGATAGGGCAGTGGATACTGCTCTTAAGAAGGCTTCCGAAACCACTTCGGCGGCCCTGAAGATAGGAATAGCGTCCTCTTATGTGTCCAGGGCCATGCTCGCTTGGCTCCAGGAGCTCCAAGACCCAGACATTTCCGAGGGTAAGGCTCAACGCCTAAATTCCAGAATTCACATGGCGGCCGCCTTCTTAGCGGACGCGACCACCGATAACTTAACGTGGTCGGCCAGATCTGTAGCCAACAATGTGGCCGCTAGGCGTCGGCTCTGGCTCCGCTCATGGGATGGTGATGTCACCGCTAAGAACTTACTTACTGCCTCGCCGTACAAAGGCTCAAAATTGTTTGGGGTCTGCCTGGAGAAGGTCTTGGAGGAGGCGTCCAGCAAGGATAAGACTAAGACCCTCCAACAACTTTCAAGTAAAAGGGGTTCCTTTAGACAGCAGCCCTTTCGCTTTAGGGGCTTCTCAGCCCCATATAGGAAATTCCAAGCGCCGGCACAGAGGGCGTATACCTCCAACTTTGCCTTCCGGGGCAGGGGTAGAGGCTTCCGCTCGGGCAGGTATGACAGGCGCCGATCAAGAGGCCCCCCTGCCACTCAACCCAGGCAGGACTCCTGACTGCTCCGCCCGGCCGGTCGGAGGCAGACTTCAACTGTTCCACGAGGTATGGTCTCTCTCGGTTTCCGACGCCTGGGTCCTCTCCTGCGTGGGACAGGGCTACGCTATCCAATTCGACTCCCCTCCTCCAAGCAGATTTTTAGTCTCCCCCGCATCAAGAGATCCAGGAAAACATCTCGCAATGACCCAGGAGATCAAGAGGCTGCACCGCTCCAGAGCAATAGAAAGGGTGCCACTGACCCAACGGTTCTTGGGATTGTACTCCATTCTTTTCTTGGTGGCAAAGAAGACAGGGACCTGGAGAGCAGTGTTAGATCTGAAGGCCCTGAATCATCACGTGACAAAGAGAAGGTTCAAGATGGAGACCGTGGCCTCCATTTGCCACAGCATCCACAAGCTGGACTGGATGGTGTCCCTGGATCTACAGGACGCTTACCTCCACATCCCGATCAAATCAACATACCGGAAGTGGCTTCGCTTCGCCTACAACCACCAACATTGGCAGTTTCGAGCCCTCCCTTTCGGACTAGCCTCATCCCCCAGGACGTTTACGAAAATCCTGATCCCCCTGGTGGCGAATCTAAGGATGGAGGGCATACACATACATCCTTACCTAGACGATCTCCTGATCCGAGCCCAGTCACCGGAGAAGACCATAGCGGATCTCAACAGGACGATTCTCTATCTGCAGCAACACGGTTTTCTCGTCAACTTGGCGAAAAGCCACCTGACTCCGACACGAACACTTCAACATCTGGGCGTGGTCATCGATACCACCTCCGACCGCGCATTCGTACCCCCAGACAGGGCACGGAAGATAAGACGGCTGGTGGGAACCCTCAGATCAGCTCGTCGCCTCAGACTCAAGTCGCTCGCTTCCCTCCTGGGCCTGCTGGTTTCCTGCACTGCCCAGGTGACATGGGGCAGGTTCCACCTTCGTCACTTGCAGCGGCTGCTAGCTCCTTTGCAGCGGGAGCTCACGAGCGGGTTGAACCCCTGGGTACTCATACCAGCGCATCTAAAAAACTCGATGTCCTGGTGGTTAGAGCCCGCACACTTCCTGCAAGGGGTTCCCCTCACAGACCCCCCGAGGGACATAGTCACAACAGACGCCAGCTTGACGGGCTGGGGGGCACACACGACGACACGCTCGGTGCAAGGACTATGGTCCCCGCAGGACGCGAAACAACAAATAAACTTCCTGGAGCTGAAGGCCATTCGCCTGGCTCTTCAACACATCTTCCCCTCCGGGACCAATTCCCACCTACTCATTTACACGGACAACATGACTGCCAAGGCATATGTCAACCATCAGGGCGGATCCCGGTCGCTCCAACTACATCGGGAAGCGACGCGTCTATTCAAGTGGGCCCAAGCCCATGTACTGTCCCTGAAGGCACTCCACATCAGCGGCCAAGACAACGTCACGGCGGACTGGCTCAGCCGCCAGGTATTGCAGCCTCACGAATGGATGCTCAACAAGACAGTGTTCCACAGCATTGTGAGCTGGTTCGGACTCCCTCTCATCGACCTGTTTGCAGCAAGGAACAACGCCCAGCTGCCCCGCTTCATGACACGGGACCCATGCCAACAGGCGGAGGCCATCGACGCCCTGAATCAACCGTGGCCGCGGGGTCTACTATATGCCTTCCCCCCGTTTCCGCTGCTCCTCCGAACTATTGCAAAAGCACGCAGGGAAAGAGCACTCCTAATCCTCATCGCTCCCTGGTGGCCCCGGAGGCCCTGGTTCTCGGAACTCATTCAACTGAGTCAGGGCCAGTACAGGACACTTCCTCTCCGGTCAGACCTTCTTCGTCAGGGTCCCATTTCCTGCCCAGACGTCCAGACTCTACAGTTGACAGCCTGGCGATTGAGCGCGCTGCCCTGAGGCGAAGGGGTTATTCCGAACCAGTCCTTGATACCCTTCAAAGTTCCCGAAAACCAGCCACTAGACGCTCATACCAAAGTACTTGGAAGACCTTTGCTACTTGGGCTAAGAGAAAAGGCTTGGACCCCAGGCGGGCAGGAGTTCCTCACGTATTAGAGTTCTTACAGCAGGGCCTGGATAAGGGACTCAGGGCAAATACCTTAGCTAGGCAGGCGGCTGCTCTCGATGCCGTTTTAAGAGCTTCAACTGGTAGACCTATCTCCTCACACGCACATGTGCGCAGATTCATCCGAGCAGCTAGGCTGCTGTCCCCTCCGGTTGTGCACCGGGTGCCTTCCTGGAATCTAAATTTGGTCCTGGAGGCTCTGACGCGACCTCCCTTTGAGCCCCTAAAGCATATTTCCTTGTATCTTCTTACACTCAAAACAGTCTTCTTAGTTGCGGTCACGTCAGCTCGGAGAGTCTCGGAGCTGAGTGCACTGTCAATGGAGGACAATTTTTGTATTTTTCGACCTGATTCGGTCGTCCTTAGATTGGACCCGGCCTTCATCCCGAAGGTAAATTCGTACTTTCACAGGGCCCAGGAATTGGTGCTTCCCTCTTTTTGCCCCAATCCTGTTCACCACAAAGAGAAAGTCTGGCACAAACTGGATGTCAGACGAGCGCTCAAAATTTATTTGTCCAGGACTCGGCCCTTTCGCAAATCCACAGCCCTCTTTGTGAACACTCGACCAGCTGTCCAGGGTCTCAAGGCCTCAAAAACCTTGTTATCTAAATGGGTGAAACAAGCCATTATTGAGGCCTACCGGGCTGGCGGGAGGATTCCCCCCTTGCAGATCTGGGCCCACTCGGTTCGCAGTGCGGCCACCTCGTACGCCTTTAAGGCACAAGCCTCCTACGAGGAGATTTGTAGGGCCGCAACATGGGCGTCCCCACATACCTTCATACGCCATTACAAGATCAATATTTTTCAATCAGCTGAGGCTGCCTTTGGCAGACGGGTACTGCAGTCAGTACTGGAGGCTCCCAGTGCTGGCGGCTCCCACCCGTAGCGGAGGGATTTGGCTCTGGTACATCCCAGCGGAGGAGGAGAAGGAGGTAAGAGGAGAAAGGAGAATTGGTTACCTACCTTCGTGAATTCCTTTCTCTCTTACTCTCCTGATCCTCCTCCGACCCTCCCTGCCGCACAGCACTCAGCATCTCACTTATATAACTGTTTTTTCACTTGACCATGTTCGGTCCCAGTTTAGCTGATTCTTGATATTATGCGCTTAACGTATTACAGTTTTTTCCTGAAGTTATGTTTTTCCAGGTGATGATAATTACAGGGGCACTCGGCTATCTTATCGACTGAGGGACCGGGTAGCTCCTAGCGCATGCGCATAGAAGAAATCAGTCATCTGCCTCCTATCGGCCAGCACTAGAGCTACCCAGCGGAGGAGGATCAGGAGAGTAAGAGAGAAAGGAATTCACGAAGGTAGGTAACCAATTCTCCTTTCCCTACGCTAGCAAATTTCTGTATAAGAAAAGCAAGAAGAAAAAAATGGTCCATTGTGGACCTTCCTTCTCTAAACTCAATTTGTTCATTTACCATAATGGCCTGGGACTCCAACCAGCTCTTCAATTTAAGGAAAAGGAACTCCGCATAAAGTTTGCCAATAATACTTAAAAGGCTTATGGGTCTAAAGTTCTCAGGGTCATTACAGGCACCCTTCTTTAAAATAGGGACCACAATCGCCTCACCCCATTCGGCCGGGATAGTCCCTGAAGCATTTATTCACCCCATTCGGCCGGGATAGTCCCTGAAGCATTTATTCCTGTAAACAAGGCTGCCAATGTCGGGGCCCACCACTCTACTCTACTCTTTAAAAATTCAGCAGGGATAAAGTCAGGTCCGGGTGCCTTACCAGTATTTATGGATGCAATCAAATC
Organism: Sphenodon punctatus; assembly: GCA_003113815.1. NCBI lineage: Eukaryota > Metazoa > Chordata > Lepidosauria > Sphenodontia > Sphenodontidae > Sphenodon > Sphenodon punctatus. The sequence goes on along the minus strand of QEPC01003143.1, from coordinate 5,204,502 downwards.
CACAATTTCGCCCAGCATGACTGGGTCCCATTGAGACAACATAGGCCGCACAACCAACTTCTCTCCCTCCCCACTGGGAGATGCATAGAGGGTGGCAAAATGTGCCTCCCACTCCTCAGATGGGACCTGAGCACGCCCAAAATTAAAGTTCTTTCCTATTCCTCTGACTAATTTCCAGAACCTCTTGCCATTGGGGTTCCCCGAGGCCCTGTCAAGCTGTTCCCACCCCTGCCTAAAATGCAAATCTCTTTTAACCCTAAGAAGATCTCTATATTTGCGCCTCATGTCCACCAAATCTTCCCTCAGGGTATTTGCATTACTCACTCTATAGCATCGGTATAATTGGCGCAACCGAGATCGTACCTCACGGCAGTCTTTATCAAACTAAGGGGATATCGTATCTGTGGTGCCCCTTCTCTGTGCTCTATCCCTACTATTAATAGAAAGCATAGGGCGAAGCCAATCTACCAGCACAATCTTGCAAGGAGGGGGCCTCCAATAGTTCTTTTTTAAATTGCTCCCCTTTTCAGACTGAAGAGCTGCTGACAAAGAGGTACTCAGATCTTCCTCCCATTTCCTCCTAACCACCCCCTGACTCAGGCCAGTTGTTGTCACAATCTGTGGAGGAGACTGGCCAAGATTTAACATGAGGCACAGGGGAAGATGATCGCTAGTCAGCCACAAACCCACATGAAAATTTCCCACTAAAGGGATAATACCTGCCGTAACTGAGATATAATCTATTACACTGCTGCCTCTTCTAGAGATGTAGGTAAATTCACCTGGATAATCACTCCAACCATGCCCATTTAATGCATATAGGTCCATCTCTGTCAATAATTTGGAAAAAAGGACTCCATTCCTATTTAGACCAGAGTTCTTTGAGCACCTATTCAAGAGCAGTGACGGGTCAGCATCCTGCCAAATCTGCCCATACTTATTTAAGTCCTGCACCCGGGCTCCCATGCGAGGATTAAAATCTCGTGCCACTAACAAACCCGCCTCGGTATTTTTTCTGAATCATCTCAAGAAATGCAGTCACTTCAGTCCAAATACTTTCCTGATAGTGGAGTACGTTTGATGGAGGGATATATACTGAGGCAATCACCAGCGGAGATTCAGGGAACTTCAGGAAACAGCCACATGCATAATTAGTTGTAATCGAAAGGGAAGCTATCTCAATTCCCAAAGCGGTATTCACCAATCAGGCTATGCCCCCACTAGGTCTATCTACCCTTAACAGCAGCCTTAATGGCCCCCTGCTAAACAGCCTCATAGCCATGCAGGAAGGGTTCATCCAAAGACCAAGTTTCCTGTAATAGGATGACATCGAACTTCCTTAGTAAATGGCAATAATAAGGGTCCTGCACCCTGGCCTTCCACCCAGCCACATTCCAGGAGATAACATTTACAGAGCTAGCCCAATTGTTTTTTGGTAGTCAGTCCAACTTGGTTTTCCCCGCGGCTTCCCCATCACCGCTGGTGTCCCCCACCAAAGGTGAGCAGTTGGGATCAACACAAACTACCGGGCCTTCAAAATCAGCCCCAACACCATGCACTCTTCCCTCAAACTCCAAAGACTGAGGGCCCCTAAGAAGGGGGAGTACAATGTCTCGGGCGTCAGATTCTAGGTCCAGACCAGGACCTGCCCCCTCATACCCTCCCCCTCATAGCAAAGTGAGGAGCTTCCCTTCCCTGGCCACAGTCTTAATCCCCTGCAATGGGGGACCATGGGGTGACTCCTCAGTGCCCAGTTCCATGGCCCCCAAGGCACAATAATTTCTCCAGTTGCTGGTGGTCCTTAACGGGCAACTGGTCCCGGGATTTGCTACATAAACCCGTACAGCACCCCGGTCCCCCTCTACACTAAGGAAATCCCCCTCAGGGCCCTTCCAGGGGGCAACTCTCCTTGGGGTAGGGGGTGGGGGGGTCTCACCACACCCTCCTTAGTTTTATCTTTACCCTCTAGGTCTACCTCTGCACCTCTCTCCAAGGCATTTTTACTTGTTTCCTCATATCCCCAATTCCTTCAGAAGGCAACCTCCTGGGGATGCAGCAGTATTCATATCCCTTGCTAGATATACCTCTGTGTCTACTTTATCAATCACTATATCTGTTTCCATATCTGGCAAAAGATTTTCAGCAGCTGTTACCTCCATAACTTCAGTCTTCTCCTTGAGATTGTTATTTAGGGTGCGTGCGTGCGTGCGTGCGTGCGTGTGCTGTTGCCTAGACAATACTCCAGACTCTATAATAGTAGTATCTATTTCCCCCAGTCGTTGTACCACAGGGGGCATTTGGGCCGGGTCTTTGAACTTAGTGTCGCATAATTGTTGCAAATTATTGTGGACATAAACTTTAGCAACATAGACCCTATTTTCAGCCAAAATACGACTGGCCCTAAAGAAACATTCCACTAGATGGCTTTTCCGAAAGGAAATTACTGTTTTGGACATATCCTGCCCCCTATGCAGTGTCCTAATTTCCTTAATATCTCTTGGGTAACAAGGAATTGCAAGGAGAGAGCGCATATGGCGCGCCACCAAATAAGGGGTAGACCATTGGGGCAAAAAGCCCGAAGGGAGGGGATGTGCAGTAATTGCTATGGCAGAGGGGCAGCAACTGAAACCTCCTCCTAATGCCTGGCCCAGGGGAGATACTGCAGCCCCACAATAAAAATCCCGTGTCTAAAGGCTCCTGGGTGGCGCTAATCTTCCCATTCAAGCACGATTGCTTCACTATATTACTATTTCCCTGCCCCTGTTCACGACGTCTGGTTTCCTCAACTTGATTTGGACCCAGTTTTGTACTCCTGAGCCTTATTTCCCTTAATTTTGTCGTCTGATCCCATGACAGGGGGGTGGATCACCAGACTCAAAGGGAGAGACAGGACTCACCAAAAAGCCAAGCCCCCCCTCCCCTTCTGTCAACCGGCGCTTACGGGAACCCACTCCCTCCTTCTGGAATACTTCTCCCCTTCCCTCCTGGTCATCGGAGTTATCCGAGCATAGGGGGGCAAACCTATTGGAGACACTAATGCCGACATTGGGATAAGGCAGAGCCCCCGACCGAACTGTCCGGGCACAGGTGGATGGAAGAACTTGTCCAGTTTCCTTTGTTTCAAAGGAGGGGTTCCCGCTAAACCCCCCCAAGAAATCTCTTTGAGTTGTAGCCGGCATACTCGAAACAATGAAACAGCTGGCTCAGGCACAAACTGTTTTAACCTGAGCAGGATCAAATTTCGGCCCCCTTGGCTCCCAAGGCTGCGCGCACAAGGACGTGCCCTTGCACGCGCAGCCCTTAGTTATGTGGCCCGGGCGTGCGCCTCCGGTGCCGCCTCTGACAGCTGCGCTCTTTTGAAGCCCCGCTTCACCTCGGTCCCGCTGGCTCCACCCTCTCAGCTGCTTCCAGATGTGTGTCAGCTGTGTGCTCTCGCACCGGCTACTCAGTCCGCTTGCCCCGTCACCACCTGATTTTAATGTATTTTATTGTATTTTATATTTTTGTTATAAGTTGCCCTGAGTTTTTGGAGAAGGGCGGGGTAAAAATGTAAAACAAATTAAATTGCTGGTACTATATGCATGATGATGAAGTAGAAGTAGTAGAAGAAATAGTTTTAGTTAATGTATAGTCTTAACTCTTTCAGTCTGAACAGCCATGCAAAGTGTATTTTTATCTTTTTATTATCCATTCAAATGCACATTTAACTTTGTCTAGGCCACAATCTTGAAACCGCTTACTCCAGAGTAGCCCCACTGAAGTCAGTGGCTCCAATCCAAGGTCCACACACGCTGACCTAACCTACTTTGCACATGTGCGCAGTGTGTGTGTGCACGGAACTACAAGAGAAGCTCCCTGCCTCCCAACCCAAAAGAACTTCAACAGGGTCTTACGATACTGGGTGCCTGGGCATCTAAATGGCAGATGGGATTTAATGTGGACAAGTGTAAAGTGATGCACGTAGGGGAAAGTAATCCAAACTATGAGTACACCATGCTGGGTACTAAGCTAGGAGTTACCACTCAAGAAAAAGGATCTGGGAGTGATTGTGGACAATACACTGAAATCCTCAGCCCAGTGTGCACCAGCAGTCAAAAAAGCAAACAATCTTAGGAGTTATTCTCAAAGGGATAGAGAATAAAACTAAGGATGTCATAATGCCTTTATACAAATCGATGGTGCAACTGCACCTGGAATATTGTGTGCAGTTCTGGTCGACCCATCTCAAAAAAGACATAGCTGAAGTAGAAAAGGTACAGAGAAGGGCAACGAGAATGATAAAGGGTATGGAACAGCTTCCGTACAGAGCTTAGAGAAGACTAAGGCCACTTTCAAACTTGCCCCCCATGCGTATTTTGGCTAAGGGAGGGAATGCGCAAGGTAGGATATGCGCGGGGTTCGGCCAGTCTGAAAGCCCCCCCACGTGGTTTTGTTGGCAAACACCCACAGTGATACAGGGCAGGAAATCCACCTCTGTATCGTGCCGGCAAAGCTGTGCGGGGGGTGGGGCATTCAGACCGGCTGAACCCCATGCATATCCTGGCTTGCGCATTCCCTCCCACAGTCAGGATATGCACGGCGGGGGGTGGGTGTGAAGGCAGGTCTGAAAGTGGCCTGAGTGGGGACATGATAGAGGTTTATAAAATCTTGAGTGGTGTGGAACGAGCAGATGGGGAACGGTTATTTACCCTCTCGAATAGTACTACGAACTAGGGGACACTCCATGAAACTAGCTGCCGGCAGAGTTAAAACAAATAAAAAGAAGTACTTTTTCACTCAATGCATAATTAACCTATGGAATTTGTGGCCGCCATTGTCAAGGCCGGTAGTATAGCTCCCCCTTACCTCTCGGACCTAATCGCCCTACGCACTCCTGCACGCGCTCTCCGCTCTTCCTCTGTCCCCTCCCTCGCTCTCCCTCGTTTCTCCTGCTCGCCCAACCGCCTTCGTCCCTTCTCCCTCGCTGCCCCACATGCCTGGAACTCCCTCCCTGCCGACATCCGCCTTGCCTCCTCCCTCCGCTCCTTCAAATCCCTCCTCAAGACCCACCTTTTCCATGCTGCCTTTCCCAATGCCCTCTAGTCTTTCCCCTTGCTCTTACTGTCAGCCCTCCTCTGCTGACTGCTGCTACCGACCACCTTGTAACCAAGCCAAGTACACGCACCTGAGACTTCGCATCCGCCTGAATGTTTGTTTGTCTTCTCCCATGTCTCTCCCGCTGTCCCCTCTCCTTGTCTCCCCCTCCTTGTCTTTTAGATTGTAAGCCACAGGCAGGGACCGCATCTGACTGTATGTTCTGTACAGCGCCAGGTTGCAACTGGCGCTTTATAAATGTTTAATAATAATAATAATAATAATAAATATAGCTGGGTTTGAAAAAAGGACTGGATAAGTTCTTGGAGAGTTGGTCCATTAATGGCTATTAACCAAGTAGCTTACGGGATGAACTTCTTACTGTCGGGAGCTGGGAATGAACAATGGGGAATGGATTGCCCATTGTGACTGTTGGTTCTTCTCCCATGTGATTGAGATTGGCCACTGTTGGAGGACAGGTTGCTGGGCTTGATGGACCATTGGTCTGACTCAGCATGGCACTACTTACGTTCTTAACAGCACCACCGCTGTTTCCCATGATGACATCCATCTACTGTGCACACACAGGTTAGGTCCGCACACATGAACCTTGGATCGGGGCCAATGAGAGTACATCTGCTGTAAATTGGTTTTAGGATTGTGTCCTTAATCGCTCCTTGTATGAAAAGCAGTTCTGTCTAGAGCAGGGAGAGAGATGCCCAGCTCCTAGGCCAAGTCCTGTCCGCAACTGGTTTTTATTGGGCTCCTTTCTGATTCCTGGATCTGGCCCCAGGATCCAGCCTCTCTCCTCAAGCACTGAAAAAAAATGAACTCAAGGGAAGGGATTAGAGATGGAAGGTATGCACTCAAGAACAGGAGATGAAACCATTATAATTACCCTCCCTTTCTTCCCCCACTTCCTGAGAATCCTCCTTAAATATATCCTGTCTTATCTCCCCTTCTGCAAAAATGTCAAAACCAATTTCCCTCAAAGTGTCACGCAGCTCTAATAAAATCCGTTCTTGGGGTAGGGAAGAGTGAGCAGACTTTTCAAGGTATGCTGCCTCTGTCCATATTAATTATCTCTTCTCGAGCATCAGTAGGTGCTGTTCTTCTGCAATTACCGTGCATTTGAGACGATCTTCCTGTAAATCATTCAAGAAGTGCTGTGCTTCTGATGAACTTCAGAAAGAGCATCCTATTGCAGCAATGACACATAACAATTTGTGCTGAAGGAACATTATAGGCAGAGGAAAAAATGACTCCTTGGTTGAATAGCCCTGCTATTTACCGTATTTATAAAACAGAAATTAAAAGGGTGGTTACACAAAGCCAGTCATTATCCCGTCACACTCCTCCTTTTTTTTATTATAAATTGCTGCAAGAAATATACCTAGGTTTTGGATTTGTTTATAAAATGAGAGCTTTTTTTGCTTTTCTTTTTTCTTATAGGAAATAAAAACCGTTTTGTTTGGCTCTGGCCTTTGTTGCTTCAGCGACGAATGGAAAATGCAGAGTTTTACGTTTAACGATATGCCTCCGCTGAAGTATGGCATTGTGCAAAAAAAGGTACAGTAAACGACTTCCTTCCAAGGCCTCCAGCCTCGTTGTCCTTAATTCACGGTTCCCAGAAGTTGTTTGTGTTGCGGCAAAGTGATAGCATTTTAGAGACGAACAGGTGCTTGGAAAGGGTCATTTCAGCAAGCTGATTAGACCCAGACCCTCTCTGACTGATGTCTGGAAAATGATTCCTGATATTTTCCCTAAATCTTCTTTTCCTCCGTTTAAGCCTCTTACCAAGCCTCTCGTGGTCTTGCTCCTCCCTGTCTTCTTCCTTCACTTCCCACCCAGGAACTTCTCTCACCCTCTGGCACAACCCTCGTCCTACTCTGAGTCTCCTCCTCCCTAACCCGTCTTCCCTCTCCTTTTTCCATGCTTCCTCCCCCCTCAAATTCCTGGAACTCCCTCCTTGATTATTCACTCTGCTTCTTCCAAATCTCTCCTAAAAGCCAGCATCTTCTGTCAGACTTTTCCTAGCTCCTCATCCCCACCAATGCTTGCTTCTACTCTCCTGTTTTCCAGGGTCCCCTTCTCCCCTGTCACTAAGCTAAGCACATGTACCTGTGACTTTACAACTTCATGAATGTGTTCGTGTCTCTCCCTATGTTCCCCTCCAGGGCTGGACTTAGGGGCAGGCAACATAGGGTGTTTTCAGACGTTACGCGGCTCCGATTCACCACAGTGGATTCCCAGCGGTGGTAAACCAAACAAGTCTACCAGCGGTGGTAGACCCCCCGCGGTCAATCAAAGCCCCGAACAGACGTGACGGGAGTGGGACCACGGCGGGGAATCGGGCCGCCAGATCACGGTCCGGGGCAGCACAACAGACGTGACGCCGATTCCCAGCTGTGGTCAAAACACCCAGAAGGCACCAGGCAGGGGCGGGATACAGACATGGCCAGCCAAGGGCAAGCAAAGCCAAAAGTGCCTAAAGGGAACACCCACACAAGGGAAATGGGAAGGGAGGGGGGAGAGGGAGAAGAGTTGCTGAGGTACCGCACACAACAGGCACAGAGACAACGAGGGCACAGTGGAACACACAGCACATACACACGCCCGGGCGCACCCACACCCACACGGGAAAGGAAGGGAAGGGAGGACACAGCGGGACAGACAACACATGGCATAATGGACACGGGGGGGGAGGAGGGGGTCGCTGGACAGGGAAGAGGGGGAGAAACGGCCCAGGGGCAGGGCAGGACACAGGCAACGGCAGGCAGAACTCCAACAGCACAGTCCGCACGGGTGACCCCACAGCAACACAGTCAGTGTTGGGGAGAAGCCAGAAGGTCGGGGCACAGGCACTGCGGGAGGCCACACGGAACAGGCAGCGGCCTTGGAACGGTCCAGGAGGCACACATGCACCCCGAGTGCCGGTGAGGGTGCCATGGAGGGCAGGCAGGACAGATGGGGCCATGCAGCCGGTCCAATGGCACAACCCCCCCCCCCCCCGCCTCGGAGGAAGCCGGGAGGTGCAGTCCAGGGGCCACAGAACCCTGAGGTCACACAGGCACCCACAGGGGGAGGGGGGGCGGCGCGGGAGGGAGTGCAGGCGTCCGAGGATGGTCAGCGGCACCCAGGGGAGCAGTGGGGCTGGTCGGAGAGCCGGACACGGACACCGGAGATGGCAGCCACGGAGGGGAGCACCGGTTGCAGCGGCAGGCGGGAGGGCCCCCAGAGGGGGCCCGGAACGACAGGCAGGAGCAGCGGTACCCCGGGAAGCAGGCAGCACGGCTGGGACATCAAGGAGGGAACAGGCAGCGGACCAAGACACCAGGGCGGAGGCAGGAGCTCACAGCGAGCCCTGTAACCGGGGCCTGGAAGGCACAGAGGGACTTACAGCCAGCTGGAGGGGGCCACCAAGGGGCCTGGGGCCGGGTGGCCTGCCAGGTGAATGAAGTGTGGACAATGAAGCATGCCCCGGCGGTACCCCAGCATGGACATGTGGTGTGTGAGCAGGTAGTAAGCCTCGAACGGATCCTGCATGGGGAGCCCCAACTGCACATCGGGACGGGAACGCATACCTAACAGCGCCGCCAGCTCCGCCGCGGAGGGCTCAGACAAGCAGGAGTCAGCAGCCGGGGGCCATGGCAGGTGACCCAGCTCCAACAGCCGGTGATACACCGCCCCACGAGAGCGCTGGTACCCACGGGCCCTGTGCACACAGCCAAAGTAGGACACGGCCAGGGCAGGGCCTCCCTCCGCCAGACAGACCGTGTAGGTGGCCAGGCTGCACACAGAGAGGGCAGACACGGTCTCCGCCGCAGACCAAGTCACATCCGAGCACCTCATCTCCAGGATGTGCCCATCGGGAAAAGGAAGTAGCCCCAGCGTCTCAGCATGCAGCCGGCAAACCCGGGCGCTCGCCTCATAGCCAAAGTAACGAAGGCCAGAGCTCAGGCTCACATAGGCACCTGACAGGCTGTCCAGGCAGCTCAGGAGCTATTGCACGGCCGGGGTATGGCACAGGTCGCACAGGGGTATGATCTCACGGAAGGTCCATGTATGGGGGGCCCCATGGGGGCCCGGAGCAGGGAGCCCGGTGGAAGCACAGCCAGCCATGGTCCAGCACGCCAGGGAGAATAACACCACGGAAAGGGGAGCCCACATTCCCTGGACAGGTGGGAGGAGGCTCGGTGGGGCACCAAGGCCGGGCAAGAAAGCCACAGGCCGCAACAATGTATGGCAACAGAGCGAGGCGTGGGGTGCGGACCCAGCACAGCTGCAGGAACTGAGCACACAGACAGGGAAGCCGACACATTAATCAGGCCGGCAAGGACACGATGTTGCTAACAGGGAGCAGTGGGAGGTGATGACAGGAGGCATGCAGCTGCAGCCTGCACGCCTGGGTGCGCGCCGGGCTGTGCACACGGCTCCATGCCGGGACGGCAGGTGCGCTCCATAGCGCGCCCCCGCTGCCTCAGCCCTCGTTCAGGCACAGCTCATGGTCTGCTGGTCCGCCCCGGACATCCGCTGAGCCCTGAGCCGGACTAGGGCATGCCTGCGGCTGTGGTGGGCCCTGCGGGCCCCTGCAGCACTCCGGGCCATGGTAACCCGCAGGCGGGCACCCAGGTGCACCTCAGCTGTCAGGCTGCGCAGCTGATCAGTGTGGGCGGGGCACCACCCATCCCAGCCTGTACCTGGGACGCCCGCATCCCCCGGGGGCGCACCGCACCATGGAGCGGGACAGGTTGGGCGCCTGTGCGATGCACCTAGTGCTCTGTGCTGAGTGGTACCGCGCCCACACTGATCAGCTGCGCATCTTGACAGCTGAGGTACACCTGGGTGCCCGCCTGCAGGTTACCATGACCCGGAGTGCTGCAGGGGCCCGCAGGGCCCACCACAGCCGCAGGCATGCCCTAGCCCGGCTCAGGGCTCAGCGGATGTCCGGGGCGGACCAGCAGACCATGAGCTGTGCCTGAATGAGGGCTGAGGCAGCGGGGGCGCGCTATGGAGCGCACCTGCCGTCCCGGCATGGAGCCGTGTGCACAGCCCGGCGCGCACCCAGGCNGCAGGCATGCCCTAGCCCGGCTCAGGGCTCAGCGGATGTCCGGGGCGGACCGGCAGACCATGAGCTGTGCCTGAATCAGGGCTGAGGCGATCTGCGAGGTGGCCAGGTGCCTCCACTGGAGGAGGGAGACCATGTGCCGGGCTGCCTTGCTTGCTATTCCCATTGCCCGGAGGGTATGGGTCGCAGAGAGGGCACAGGGGTGGTGGTCCCGGGCACTGGCTCAGTGGGACAAGGCCGACTGGAGGGCGCACTTCCGAATGGACAAGCTCATCCTACTGCGGCTCGCGGAGCTGCTCACGCCCTGGCTGGAGCGGCAGCATACCCCCATGCATACCCCCATCCCCATGGTTCAGCGGGTGGCCATCGGGGTCTGGGCCCTGGCAACGCCCGACTCCTGCCGGTCCGTCTCCCAACACTTCGGTGTCGGGGTGAGCACTGTTACCTGTATCCTGCGGGATGTCTGTGAGGCTGTGGAGGGCGTTCTCCTGGACAGAGCAATCCAGCTGGTGGATCAGGCAACCGTGATGGCCGGCTTCACGACTGGAGGATTCCCCAACTGCATGGGCACCGTGGATGGCACCCACATAGAGATCTTCCGCCCCTCCTCTGGGGAGGCCGCAGAGTATGTCAACAGGCACGGGTACCACTTCCTGCAGCTGCAGGCATTCGTGGATCACCGGGGGCGGTTCATTGACATCTTCACAGGCAACTCTGGGCACAGCCACAGTGCCCGGATCATGACCATCTCCCCCTTCTATGCCCGGATATACCGCGGGGACTTTGTAGACATGGGGATGGCCCGGATCGAGGGTGTGCTGATGCCCCCCTGTATCCTGGGGGACCCGGCCTACCCCCTCACCCGGTGGCTGATGAAGGTGTACCCGGTCGCCCGGAACTTGGTGGAGGCACTGTATAATTCCTGCCTGTGTTCCAGCCGGACCATGGTCGAGCGGGTGTTTGGGGCCCTCAAGCAGCACTGGAGGAGCCTTGCCAGCTGGCTGGACTACACAGTGGAAACCTCGGCACTGGTGATCGGTGCATGCTGTGTGCTGCACAACGTGTGTGAGACCGATGGGGCTGCCCTCAAATACCCCATGCCTACCCGCCCTCCCGGCCCTGTGCCTCTGTACGTGAACGTGGACAACCCAAGGGAGTACCTTTTACGCCAAGCGCATCCGTGCTGCCCTAGCCAGGCACATCAGCCGGGAGGCCGAGCAATGCGAGCGCCCACCGCCTGGCCCACCCCCCCCACCTCTGGCCCCATGAACAGACCACAGGAGGTGGTAGTGTGCTCCATGCATTTGTTGTACCACCTGCAGACACGTGCCCCCTCCACCTCGCCGACTCACCATTCCCCCCCATGGCACATGGTTCTCCCCTCCTCAGTCCGCCCTCCCCATCCCCCTCGTTCCCCCTGGTCCCTGCGTTTCTGGGGGTGCCCCCTCGAACTCCCTGCCTGTTGGAGGGAGCCACAGAGCTCTGGGAGCTTCCCCCCACTGTCCGTGTCCCCAACGGTGTCCTGCGAGGCCTCGGTGTCCGGATGGACAGGTGGTGGTGGGAGGGAGGACCCGGGATCCGAGGGCCCCCCCTGGGCGGCTTCTCTCTCTGGAGGCCTATAGGGACGGGGAGGCGGATGCGGGGCCCTTGCTGGCATAGAGAGAGCTGGGGTGGGTGGGGAGCTGGTGGGGGTGCCGAGGGGCCCGGCATGGGGCCCTGGGCAGGCAGGGTGCCCGGTGGGGCAGCTGCCATCACATAGGCACACATAGTGCCCGCGTGCAGGAGCAGGGAGGTCCCAATGTCATGGGACCTATCCATCTTGGCTGAGTGCTCCCACATCATCCCAGCGATGGCCTGTTCTAGACGCCTGAGCACCTCAACTTGCCTGCTGTGCTCCCAGCGCTGCTCCAGGCACACCTCTGCTTAGAGCCTGTGGTCCCTGGCCTTTGCCTGTTGGAGGGAGTGCTCTATGGCCGTCTCCATGCAGTCCATGGCCGCGATCATCCGCTCCCCCTGCTCTGCCGAGGTCCAGATGATGTCCTCTGCCTGGTCCTTCCTCCGGCGCCGTACCCGTGCCCGGTGCTCCCTTATCCGCTGGGCTGGGGGCACGGGCCCGGCTTGCTGTGGCCCCTCTGGCTGCCCTGTAGGGTACACAGCGGTTAGTCATTTGCAGGCCCGGGTGCCCGCCCCTGGGCCAGGGGGGATCCGGGGGGATCCGCCCTCCCCTTGGTGCCTGGTACTGACCCCCCTGTCTTTCCGGCCCTCCCGGGCCCCCCATCCCGCCATGGGTGTCCTGGGTCCTCCTCCCCGGGGGCCCCCCACCCTGCCTGTGTGCCTCACCCTGGTCCTCCGGCTGCTGCCTGGACTGCTCTGCGCCGGCCTCCTCACCCGCCTGCCTCTGCTCCCACCTGCTCGCTTACCCTCAATGTCTGTCTCCGATCCCTCCGAGGCCGGTCCCTCCGTGTTGCTGTGCTCCCCCTGCGACCACTGGCTGAGGGTGATGAGGGTGCCGGCCTCGGACTCTGGCTGTCCGGCCAGGGGGTGGGGGCTCTCTGGGCTGTTGTCTGGGGAGGGCCTGCTGGTCTCTGAGGTCCTGGGGTGTTCCTCCTGAGGGTCCGGGGCCCTGGAGCGGGTGCCTTCTTTTGGGGCGGCGAGGGGAGGGGGTACCTTGGTCCGTTCCCTGCCCGGGACCACGGCGCTCCTCTCGAGGCGTGGGGCGACTATTGATCCCTTCATATGGAGGATGTGGTCCAGGGCATCATAGAAGGGGGCAGTCCGGGCTCCGTGTCCGGACCGCTGGTTGTTGTCCCATATCGCCTTGTACCCCCTCGTCAGCTCTTTGGCCTTGGAGCGGCACTGTGCGATGGTCTGGTAATGCCTCGCTGCCTCCCTTTCCCGCACTATCTCCCAGAACACGTGCTCATTTCTCTGATTGAGCGCGAGCTCCAGCTGATGCTCCAGGGTCCCCCAGATGGGGATGAAATCCCGTGTCTCCCGGAGCCCCCACTGGCCTCCTCAGTGGTACGGCCTTCTCCCCCTTCTCCCCTCTGGTTCCTGCTCCTCCTCCTCTGCCTGGCCAGGGCCCGTCTCCTCCGGGGGCTCGGGCTCCCGGGCTCATTTCTGTGTCTGCGGGACACAAGCGGGGGTGGGGGTAGGGAGGGTGTTTGGTTTCTGTTCGGCCCCGGTCCTGCGTACCTCCCCCTTCCCCCCCACCTGCTGGCCGGGCGGCTGGTCTCCTGCCCCCCCTTTGTGCCCCTGTGCTGCCGGACCCCTCCCCCTTCGTTCCCCTTTCCGGAGTGCCTCCTCCCCCGGCCCAGTCGATGTCCCCAGGGCGCCCTGTCCCAGCTGCTGCTGCTGCTGTCCGTCCACCTCCTGCACGTGCAGCATGACCACCTCCTCCTCTGCCTGCCCCTCTGCCGCCTCCTCTCTTGCCCTCTCGTCCTCCGCTCTCCTCTCCCTTCCACCTCGCTCCATCCCACCACGTCCACCTGCTGCTGTGTGCCCTTTAAATCTTCCTCCGCGGCCTGTGTTGTTGCTGGTTGCCTGGCAGCGACGTTGCATGCTTTGTCCCCGGCTGGGAATCATTTTTTTTGATTCCGGCCGGTGATTGCCATCCAGACGTTACTTTTTTTTGTTTCCCGCTGGGAATCTCTTTGACCACACTTTCGGAGACGGTCCGGACCGGAGGTCCGGAAGCGTGGTTGATTTTGACCCCATGTGGGTATTGACTGTGGTGAACATTTGGCAGCCGCCGAACAAATGTTCAGGGCTGTTTGGCCCCGCTGCGGAATTGTCTGTGGTTCACTGTGGTTGACTGTGATCTCGTAACGTCTGAAAATAACCATAGACACCTGCCTAGGGTGGCAGATTATTTCGGGGGGGAGGCGGCAGCAGATTTTGGGGGGCTTGGGGGCTTCCGTTTGCAGTTCGTGCCTACCCGGTCATGGCGCACACACACCTCTGCTGCGACCACAACAGCACTGCTTTGCCCACGCCACCCGCAGCCTGAAGGGGGAACCCCCTATTCATCCCCACCTGGAGAAGCCCCGTTCCATCCTAAATAGAAAGCCCCTCCCCCAGCCCTCCCGGTTAAGGAATCTTTTCTTAAGTAATGATTACTCAGTAGATACTTAGTGTACACAAGAAACAGTTTGCTAGCCTCCTGATTAGTGCTTCTTACATGTTTGAAAACTGTGGCCATGTGCCCCCTCAGCCTTCTCTTATATTCCAATCCCTTTATCATGCTTCTTACCCTTCTATGAATTCTCTTCAGTTTACTAGTGCCCGTCTTGAAGTGTGGAGCCTAAGACTGAATCCAGCTGTGGGCCGACCCGTGCTGACTAGAGTGGAATGATTACATCCCATGTCTTTGATAAGATGCTTTTTGCTAATGCAACCCAAGATGGCATTTTGCCTTCCTCCTTTAAAAACAGCATCCAGTTGTCCGCTCTTGCTTAGTTTGTGATCCGCTAGAAGTCCCGGATCTTTCTCAGCCGTTCTGCTTACCCCGTGAGGTCATGGCCACAACAGCTCTGCTGTCCTGAAAGAGCTGCCATCTCATTGCTGCTGCTTTTATCCCTTCCTCACATGATCATCTTGGTTTCTCGCATTGTATTGTTTTTAATGAGGCTATGTTTGTATTTTATGATGATGTGTCATGCTGCGTAGGGAGAGTGGGAGGGATGAATGTGTGGGGTAGTTTGGGGAGACTCCTCAGGTGAGAGATGGGAGAGTGCAAGGGGGAGCAAGTGGAGTAGCTTTTCAGTTTAGCCATGGCCTCTCTCTCTAAGAGAGAGGGGGTCCTAGGCTGGGGGAGGGAATTTCTCCAAGTGGAAGTTGAAGGAATGGACGTGAGAGGGTTGGGTTGGTGGGCGGATTGTGAGGTGGAGAATGTATTTTATATGTACTTTTGAACTGAGGTTGTGTTTTAAAATGTTGTACGCCGCCCTGAGCCCTTTGGGGAATAGAGTGGGGTATAAATAGAAATTATTACTATTATTATTATTATTACCTATTTTCTATTTGCACATTTGATTTTTCTGCCCTGCGTGTATCGCTTTCTCTTTATTGAATTTCATTTCATTGTTTTCAGCCCAATTCTTGAATGCTGTCAAAATCCTTTTGCATTCTAATCCTATCCTCTACAGTGTTTGCAGCCCCTCCAAGTTTTGTCATCCGCAAATTTGATAACGCCAGCTTGTCCAAGCCATTGATGAAAATATTGAACAGCACTAACCACAGAACAGACCCCCAGAGAGCCCCACTCTCTTTAATATTTGTCCCTATCTGACAGAAAACCATTAATAACCACGTTTTGGGTCTGACTTTTCAATGGGTGAAAACAGACATGATGCTAACCACCCATTAACCACCCTTGGTGGTCATTTATGCATGTTTCAGGGCTGCATAGGGTACAAATACAGCCCTGCAACATGCATAAATAACCACCAAGGGTGGTTAAAGGGTGGTTAGCATCATGTCTATTTTCACCCAACCTTTTAATATTCACCTAATAACAGTTCAACTAGCCGATTTTTCTTTAATTTTTTATGTGGAAGTGAATCAGATGTATTACTAAAGGCAATATATTTGCCAAGTACTAATATCCTCTTTTGATGTCGGCAATTCTTCAAATAGTTATTCAGAGACAATGTCAAATTTCTGTGCTTGAGATTTGTCCTGAATGAAGGTGATTATTATTTCTATTGTGATTTGCCCACAGGCTCCATTTAGGGTTTGAAATTGCTAGGCGCTGTGTATACATATGACAGCCTGCAAATGAAGCTGGCAGTGAGGTAAAGATTTGGCATTGTTAAAAAACAACAACGCTGCCGTAGGCTTTAAATCGACGTTTCTGTCAAATCGGAAGTGGCGAGGGCAACGGAGGCCATCACACATCCCTTCAGAACAGCCCTCTCCTATCTCTTAGGGCCGATGGAACCATATTTAACTGCTTTGCACATGGAACTCTTCCCCACTTTGAAGGCCCAGGTTCGCGTTTGAATATTTGCTACTGCCACTAAGATCTGCACCTGTAGCGTTTCCACCTGGTCTGGCAGCCTAGGTTTCAAGGCTCGCCGCCGCAGCCCTCCTACTCAAAGCGGTGTCGTTCCCATGGGCACCGCACGGCTAGCGACGGGCCTGATGCTCCGTTAACATCCATTTTCAGGGCACAAATATCTTCATTTTGACATAACCTGCAGATTCTGAATCCCATTTTTACTCTAGTTCCTTTAAACAATGTATGTTTTGTACAAACTGCCAAAAGGAGAGAGTGCACATGTGTGTCCACTTGATCTACTTCTTCATTGTGCCTGATCCATCTATTGATTCTCTTCTCAATTTGCACAAACTCCCTATATTCTTGCCTATGAGCAGTAGGGCTAAGCTTATTAAAGATAAATTAAGAGTTGGGCCTTTTATCTCTTTGAGACAGAGTCCTATGAACATAAGTGCCTTACTGGGTGAGACCAGTGGTCCATCCAGCCCAGCAATGCATCCTGTCTTCAAACTGGCTAACTTTGGTCACTTCAGTGCAGTGCACAACAGACCATAATGGAGTGATCCATTCTCTGTCATTTCCCCCAGCTCCTGATAGTTAGGAGTTATTGTTACGCTGGGATAGAGATCGCTTATAAATCAAGGATACCAGGTATACAGGTACAACTCTTATTTTATTTGGGATCAACACTCTAGAAAACCAGACTTGGCAGTTTACAAACTACACACACACTTATCCTATATTATAGTCTCATCAAAAGTATCTTACGCAACCTTTAGAGTTGTGCTGGCTGGTTCAGAAGACGTGGAGAGAGGGCCCATGGTGGCCAGAGAGTTGAAATTGCTAGCGAGCGGCGAAGTGATGTTCTCTCTGTGCGTGTGGGGGGGAGGGGGTCAGAAAGGAACGAAAACCATGGAACTCACAGCGTAAGCCTGTGGGACCTAGCCTTTGGTAAGGTCTCATCTGCTGAGCCAGTTCTTATATACCCTTTCAGGGGCTGCTGTTCTCATGGGGAAGGAGGGAGATGGTAAGGGTCATCTGCACAACACAGGAGGGTCTTGTCTCATCTGGGCAGAAGGCTCATCTGTATTGTTGCTTTATGCGGCGTTTTTGTTCCTGCCCGGAGATCATCTCATCAGTACAAGTTAGTACTGGGCATCTATCAATCAGGCCAGTTTTGGCTGACACTGGTCCTGGGAGCCTTCCTCCTCCTGCTGCATCTGTAGCTCTTGTTTAGCTTTGATGGCTGTTTGCTGTAACTCCTCTTTGTCTTCGGCTGTTGCTTGTAGTGACAGTTTAATCCTTCTGTTTGGCTTACTTCAGAGTTTATAATGTGCGGCCCCCTTTCCCTCGAGGGATGATTTTAAGTCCTTTGACCAGTTTATTTTCTCATGTTCTGTAGTGTCCTTTTGGGCCTCGGACAGGCCTATGTCCTAACTATGACTACTGTTATTAATATATATATTTCCTATTCCTAACATTATGTCCCCTGACCAGGTTGACTAATATTTATTATTATTATTATTATAAACATTTATATAGTGCCAGTCGTGTGGCCTGGTGCTGTACAGAACATAGAATTAGACGTGGTTCCTGCCTGTGGCTTACAATCGAAAAGACAAAAAGGGGGGGAGACAGGGAGAGGGGACAGTGGGAGAGACATGGGAGAAGACAAACAAGCATTCAAGCGGATGCGAAGTATCGGGTGCGTATGCTTGGCTTGGTTACAAAGAGGTTGGTAGCAGCAGTCAGCAGAGGAGGGCCGACAGTAAGAGTAAGGGGAACGACTAGCAGGCATTGGGAAAGGCAGCAAGGAAAGGGTGGGTCTTGAGGAGGGATTTGAAGGAGCAGAGGGAGGAGGCAAGGCGGATGTGGGCAGGGAGGGAGTTCCAGGCATGGGAGGCAGTGAGGGAGAAGGGTTGAAGGCGGTTAGGTGAGCAGGAGAAACGAGGGAGAGTGAGGGAGGGGATATTTATAAATAGGCATTTATTTATGAACCTATCCTCTAAGAACATAGCCAATCTTTTTTAAAATTATTTTTTAAATATGAAAAACAGTTATGGTATTGGCTTTCACCAGATCCTCTGCAACAGGTTCCACAAGTTAATAATATGATAAGTGAAAAATACATCCTTTTAAAAATTTTTTGAATCTGCAGCCAGTTAATTTAATCGAGTGTCTCCTAGTTCTAGTACTGTTAGAGAGGGTAAATAACAGCTCCCTAATTACGTGTTCCACACCACTCATGATATTATAAACGTCTGTCATATCCTCTCTCAGTCGTCTTGTCTTCAAGCTAAAGAGCCCTAACTAGAGCTGAAATGGGTTTCTGACCCGCATTTCCGGGTACCGTTTTGGGTATCCGAATCGGCTCCCGAATAAAGTTTCAGTGCTTGAAAAGCTGAAAATTCTGTTACCGTTTTTTCAAGGACCCCAAAATCCACCCCCCAAACCTAAATAATACCCCCAAAATCCGGGACAAAATCAGTATTTCAGTATACCAGTTGTCAGTATCTTGGTATACCAGTTTTCAGTATTTCATGTCCCTGATCAAAATCCAGTTTGGGAGCCAAAAAGTACCCAGAATATTGGGTTCAATTTTGGGTACCAGAAATGCGACGGTGGCGCCCGTTTTTGCTGGTGCTCATTCCAGCCCTAGCCCTGACTTATGAAGCCTCTCCTCATGAGGAAGCTGATCTCTTTCATGCGGTGGGGATAATTAAAAGCACACAAATTGTCTTTTGCTTCCTGTTATGCCATGTGGGTGAAATTTGGACACATCCCCAAAACCCTAATGTGAGGTCTTAAAAGGAACTTGGGTGGTGCATGGCCTTTGGTGGCCTCTTTCCATGGGGCTGATTTCATTCATCTTCTCTTGTTTTGATCTAATTTTGAAATGCAGGCTGCATGGGGTGGGGTGTGTGGAAGTTGGATCATTAAGAAATTTGGGGGATGGGAGGGGAAGGGCGTTCCTTGATGTCTATACAATATGTTCCAAGGTTTTTCATCAGGAAGACACAGGGACACAACCCTTAATTTGTAAGACTGACTCTTCAGTTGCTGAAAAGTAGTCTGCTGTTTTACAAACAGTGATCAAAACCAATAGATCAGTAGGGGAAACTGAAACTTGAATGAATGCACATGGGTTGTGCAGAACTCTCATCAGCATCAAACAGCACTAATTCTTTTGTTCATCCATTGAATTTTTCCCTTTAGGGTGGGCCATGCGGGGTCCTGGCAGCTGTTCAAGCATGTGTCCTGCAACATCTTATCTTCGGAGACAGTAACAGGAATGGCGAGACTCGGTAAGCCAACAATGGACATCAGAAATATTTTCCATTCTAAATAAATCTTCAAACTCTTTTTTCTGACATGAAAGCTTTCTGAGATTGACCCTAGTGAGTTGACCATTTACATTCCAGGAGGAAAAGTGTAAACTGGTGTTCACAGAGGCTAATAGAAGTTGCCTCTCAGCAGTACAGTTCTAAGGACCGGCTTTTCATTACAAAACTGGTTTCTTGTGATTATCGGAGAACCGTTGTAAAAGAGGATAAAGAGAGAAGCTGAATTATGGCCAAAGTCGGTCACTGAGCCTGCAGGGGAAGTGCCCCATGGGGAAGTGGTGATTGCAAAGAGAATGCAATCAAGTATTGAAAGACCATGCTGTGCACGGGGTCTTTCACCGTAAGAGAGAGCCCATGCGAGATAGAGCGTATCGTCTTGTTTCATGGGTTACAGCTAATTTTATCACAGCTTGAAGTCTCTGTAGGGATTTAAGTGCTCTGTAGGTAGTTAAAATACTAGACAGAGACTTGCAGGAAATTTACAGCATCAGGAATGAAATTACTTAGGGTATTTTCACATGAGACGGGAGGCCCATCGCTCCATACCTCCCTCCCCACCAGCTGCAGGCTCAGATGGGAATACACCAAATGGGCAGGTGTTCTTCCTTGCCATGGTTCGCTTCTCCCGCCCCCCCCCCCCCATACAGTTGAGGTTTCTTCTCAGGCACCCTAGGCTGCCTGGCCACTTAAGGTGCTGAATGCACGCGCCACAACAGACCCGGAGGCACGAGGCAGCTGCATGGGCACCCCATGGCCCCCCAACACATGGGAGATAGCATTGGGGCAACACATTAGCCCCGAAGTTGCCTGCATGGCATGCTCAATTTCATGAATGTATCCTTGTCTCTCCCTTTGTTCACCTCTCCCTTGTCTCTCCTAGATTGTAAGCCCCTTGGGGACGGGACCTGGCGCTAGGCCTAAATCAAACCAGCTATTCCATTTTTGCAGAAAAGTACCCCAAAATGGAATAGAATAGACTAGAATAAACTTTTATTGTTTAGCAGTTGCCATAACAAAACGACAAACATATATAGTACACAAAAGCCAAAAAAGCAGAAACAGTCAAGAGGTTTGTACAATATAAATACCTCAATCTAAGAAAGCCGCTTCACCCGCAATACATTAAATAAGAAAAAGGCAACCTTCCGTGATAAACCTTCATCCTGCCCCAGCAATAATGTGTGCCACGTGGCAGGATTAACAAAGTTAACAAAACTAGCGGGAGACGACCCCAGCCCTTTAACTCGGGCCTCTCTCCACCTAGGACAATGGAGAAGAACATGTTCCAAAGTCTCAGTTGGGCCAACGGTCTCCCCAGCACAGTCACAGTAACACAAGGAAGGGTGTAACCCCAAAAACTGACCTTCAGTGGTGGCTGTAGGGAAAATATTCATCCGTGCTAAGGTCAAACACCTGCGGACCGGGTGAGGAATATGGAACTGGAGGTAGGGACAGGGCAACACCTGGTTCCGATACAAATCCAAAAAATCTGTCAGTGAGACTTGGATCGGAGTAAAGCCATTTCCTGCTGTGCACTAATATCCCTCATTCTCTGCTTGATAATTTCCTTCCCCGCTCGTAATCTGCAACCAGTCAACACAACTGGGGAAAGCCCTGTTTGGGTAAGCTTTCCTTCTACCTGCTTTACCCAGCCATTGCGGATATCTTTAAATGCCCTCTGCGCTAGTGGGGCAGTGCTACCTTACTGCAGCTTCAACCAGTAGCATAGGCTCATTGTCCAAATCCGGACCTCAAGTGGGAGCATCCCACACTCCAGGCGAACCGCACAGGAGGGGGTATGTTTAGGAAGAGCTAAGAGAGATCTCAAAAATTTAGTCTGAATATACTCCAGACGTGTATTTTTGCCCTGAGTCCAAAATTGGGCCCCATACAATAACTGGGATAGACATTTAGCCCTATATACCTCCAAGGCTGGGAGAATTAAATACCCCCCATTAGACCTGAAGTAGCGACAAAGGGCCTTCCCTAACATAATCGCTTGTCTGATTACGTTGTTTCCATGTGTCGCCCAACCACCATTGGCCTGGCAAATCAGCCCCAAATATTGGTAGGAGGCAACCTGTTCAAGCTCATGCCCAGCTAAGAACCACTTATGGATCCTCCGTTTAGTTGAAAAAAACATGACCTTAGTTTTTGCATAATTTACTTCCAGAAAATTCTGCAAAATGGAATAGCTGTTTGTTTCTTGGATCAAAATTCTGCTCAGAAAATTATTCAGATCAGAATCTTGATTTGTTTTTAAAAAATAATGCGTAATGGCCACTGGGGCTGATTTGAAAATGGCCACCGCCCACATCCAAAATGGCAGCGATGCTACCCCTGCCATTTTGGATAAAGGCAATGGGCATTTTTCCCATGCACAAATAATCCATGGTGACCATTTTGTGCATGCACACAGATTTATTTATTTATTTATTTTACTGTTTTGTCCAATTCTGATTGGAATTAGACAAAATAACTGCCCGTTTCTGATCAGAAATCCAAACTGTTGGAATTCCAGATTCACCTCTACCCGTCTCTAATTAATGACTGCACAGCGGCAAATAAAAACATAAGACGTGCCATACTGGGTCAGCCCAGCATCCTGTCTCCAACAGCGGCCAATCACGGTGGCTTGTGACCCAACAGGTCAAAATGGGGGATCCATTTCCTGTTGTTTTTTCCCCAGCTCCCGGCATGTTTCCTGATCCTGTCTGGCTAATAGCTGCTAATGGATCTATCTTCCAGAAACTTGTCCAAACCTCTTTTAAACTCAGCTATAGTACTGGCCCTTACCACAGCCTCTGACAATAGATTCCACAACCCAATTATACGCTGAGTGAAAAAATATTTTCTTTCATTTGCTTTAAACTTGCCACCCATGAGTTTCATGGCGTGTCCCCTAGTTCTAGTACTAGCTGAGAGGGTAAATAATTGCTCCTTGTTTATTAGTTCCACACCACTCATGATTTTATAGATCTCTATCATATCTCCTCTCAGTCATTTCTTCTCTAAACTGAAGAGCCCCAACCTACCAAGCCTTTCCTCATCCATGCCCTTGATCATTTTTGTTGCCCTTCTCTGTACCTTTTGTAGTTCAGCAATGTCTCTTTTGAGATGGGGCGACCAGAACTGCACACAGTGGGTGTTTTCAGACGTTACGAGATCACAGTCAACCACGGTCAATTCCTGGTGGTGGCTGTGATCACGGAACGTCTGTTGGGGGGAACGGATGTTCCCCCCAGATGTTACCCCGGTGTGGAATCACATTCACCACGCGAGCGGCCGAAGCGGCAGGACCGGAGGCCGTCACGTGTTGAATGTGATTCCACGCCGGGGTGAACCCCGCCGTCACGTCTGGTCGGGCGCCTGGCGGGCGGGATCCTGGGCCGTGGCGAATCCGGCCAGACGCGGCAGCCTCATTGGCCCCGCTGCCCGCCCGTCTCCCCAGAGGGCGGGCGGCGGGGCGCGTGGAGGGGCGGGGCTGTGCGGCCACATGGTGCACCATGTGGCCCCGCCCCCTCCCAGATCCCCCGCCGGGATCCCCCCGGCACGTCTGATACGGCATGACGGGGTCATCCCGGCGGGGGATGGATAGGTTGTTTTCGGTACGGGGCCAAGTGGCCCCGTAACGTCTGAAAACACCCAGTATTTGTGGTGCGGTCGCGCCATTGATTTGTATAGAGGCCTTATGACATCCTCAGTTTTATTCTCTACCCCCTTCCGAATAATTCCTAACATTGCTTGATAGGTTGGAGAAGAGACAGATGAGAGGGAATATGATAGAAGTTTATAAGATCACGAGTGGTGTGGAACATGTAAATAGGGAGCAGTTATTTACCCTCTCTAAGAGTACTAGAACAAGGAGACACTCCAAGAAATTAACTGGCAGCAGATTTAAAACAAATAAGCGAAAGTATTTTTTCACTCAGCGTACAATTAACTTGTGGAATTTACTGCCAGAGAATAAGTGGTCCAGTCCGGTAGTGTAATTAGTTTGAAAAAGGGATTAGATAAGTTCTTGGAGGATAGGTCCATTAACGGCTCTTAGCCATGTAGTTTTTGGGGACGTAACCTCTTACTGTTGTGGGCTGGAACAACAAGGAACGGATTGTGCATTGAAACCTGTTGGGTACTTCTCCCAAGAGACAGAGATTGGCCACTGTCAGAGACAGGATGCTGGACTTGATGGACCATTGGCCTGACCCACTATGACACTACTTGTGTTCGTATGTGCAGGTCAGGGGAGGGGAAGCTCCAGAGGCTCCTCCAGTCCCTCGTTGCCTGCAGCTAGCCATCTGTTCCCAGCAGAATAGAGGGAAAGGAGAAGCCTCCAAGTGCTGGGGAGCGCTCTAGGCCAGGTCCACAGCTGCGCAGAGAGCTCCAGGCTGGGTCTCTTCTCCCGCAGAGCATTTCCAGAGCACTGTGCTGCGGGACGGAGAGCAAGATTTCAGCTAGTGCTGGTGCAAGAACAGTCCTTCCCGAATCAACATGAATTCCCGTCTTTTCGGAAACCTTGCTGAACGTTAGTGCAGTTTTTCACATTCAGGATTCTTTTTGCCCATGTGCTGCTTTTGGTATTTCCATCAGCAAATTTGCGATATTTTTGGGCAATTTTAGGGCACTTTCCGGCACTTGTATGTCACTTGGCATCATTTTCTGTGCTTTCAGCACTTCACCACGTCTGGGTTGATGAAAATGCCAAAAAGATTTCCCGACGAATGGGCACATGTTCCCAAATTTTCAGGAAAGTGGAGAATGGGTGGTTTTCAACAGAAAACGGTATTCACTGCAAGTTGTCACTTCAGCTTTAATCCGAGCCTGGAGCATGCCCTCCCCCTCCCTCCGGTAACAGGGTAATCTCGTCTGCAGTGGGAAAAGGTATCCTGAACCCATTGAAGTAAATGGCAAAACTCCCATTAGTTTCAGGGAGTGAAGATTGTATCTATTGCACATGTATCTCTGCAGCCCATGCTGTAGCTTTTTAAACTCTCTATTGGGTGGATTTTTTAAAACAAAAAAAAATTAAGTAGGCATTTGTGAGATGGTGTTTTCAGAATGTCTGGTATTTCTTAAAGCTTCCTTGCTTCATCTGTGGTCAACTGATGCTATAATTCCCCATGAAATATGGATTTTGGAACTGGCTGATTATCAGACTGGGTGATGATAAACATGGTGGGGGGTCCGCTATAGCCCACCTGGGCCAGGGGCTTCCCGTCACGTTTATTAACGGGCCGTCAGGTAGGCGGCTGGCCTGGATGTGGTCCCTCAGATGATTTTGGGCCCACAGCCCAAGCCAAGAGCCACCAACACGGGCCATAGCATGTCCACGTGTCTGTTAGCGGCCCCATGCCCTGCCAGGGATCAGGGGTCGCCATGACGTGCAACCATAGCTGCCCGTGATTGGCTGCCATGGCTGCATGTCATGGTAGGGGAACACCGGGGGCCGGGCATGTGTGTGTGTGTGTTCCATTCCCATGTTTGGAGGGGGGGGGGAAGGGCTTGCTGGCCAGCCCACACATTTGGGTTGCCTTGGACCTGACCCCTCCAGGGATGTCCCCCCCGCCCCTTATTTTCACCCACTAAAGCTGCTTTTGTTACTAAACAGACTAGAGATTCTAAAGCAGAGTCAGCTGTTGTTGGGGAAATGAGTCCCATGTAGACATGTACATATCTAAAATATTTTAAAGGCATTGTGGGCAGTTTCCCCCTAGTTCAAACCTTGTAGGGCTGTGTGCTTCAGCTTTCCCACAAATAACACCCCAAAGTCACATTTCTCACAGTTTAGACCATTTTTTTCTTCAAGTGTTCCTGATTCCAATGCTTCCCTATTTGCCACAAGACTCTACCCATTTTCCTAGCAGTGGACTCAGCTTTTTACAGTCACAAATAAAACAATCTGCTCAACTTTAAAATGTCCATTCTCCCCCCCACCCCCCTCAAAAAATCTTCTGTTCCAAGGATCCCTTCCAAGATCCTTCTCTGAGCTTGAGGCAGAACTCGGAGCTCTTTTACAGCGACTAACTTCCTTGGCAAGCCCTCTTACTAATGGAACTGGGTGTGTTTGGACTAGAAGAAAGATGATTAAGGAGGAACGTATTGACTGTTTTCAAACATGTACATTTTCTGAAAGGGTGCCATGAAAAAGCTGGAGACCATTTGTTCTCCCTTGCCATTGAAGATAGATGAAAAGCAAATGGTTTAAATTGCAAGGGACATAGGCTGAGGTTAAACATTTGTAAAAACATGGTAACTGTCAAAACAGTTCAGCAGTGGAACAAGCTACCTAGCAAAGATGTGGAATCTCCTTCCCTGGAGTTGTCAAGGGAAAAAAACTGGAAAGGCGTCTCTGTGGGATGGTTTACTATCAGGTGGGGAACCTCCGATCCAGGGGCCAAATGCAGGCCATGGCTGTTTTCTTTGTGACCCCCTTCCAGTTCTTGTATCTGACCCCTATCCCCCAAGCACTGAAATATTGAGCTAAGGGTAAGGGCAAGCACACAAAGGTAGGGATGGGCGAACGCGGTTTGGAAGTTCGGAGTTAGGACCGAACTCGGTCTGTTCAGTTGACCGAACCGAACTTCCAAACCGAACTCGAATTTCAAACCGAACCGAACCAAATTTCCGATCTCCGTTCTGTTCGCCCATCCCTAGTGGCAACACACACCAAAAAACCTTGTTTTGAATGGCCGAACTTGGCTCGGAAGTTAGGAATTCGACCGAACTCGGTCTGTTCAGTTGACCGAACCGAACTTCCGAACCGAACCGAACTCGAATTTCAAACCAAACTGAACCGAACCGAATTTCCGAACTCGAATTTCAAACTGAACCGAACCGAATTTCCGAACGCCATTCTGTTCGCCCATCCCTACACAAAGGTAGGCAACAGATCCATGATCCCGACCTTCCTCTTTGTAAGCACAGTTCTTAAGCACCCCCTTTCCCAACTTCTCTGCAGCCCTAGGGGCTTGCACACATTTTCAAAGTGGCCCCTGGGAGGGAAAAGGTTCCCCATCCCTGGTTTAGGAAGAGCTGGGGTGGCCAGGAAGTAGATCAGGATCTATTGGTAGCAGGGGTGTTGGTATCATAGGTGCAGCTGCACCGGGGCCCACATGCATGTAGAATCCATACGCACACTGGAGAGGGCCCATTCCATCTTTTCCGCCAGGGTCCATTCCCACCTAGCTACACCCCAGTTGGTAGAGGATAAGCTAGTCTCCAGTAGATCACATTTCGGATAGGGGGACCAGCTTCATTAAGAGCACGCTAGAGATTTACTGAGTTCCCAGAAGGGGACTCTGTCTTCACTTCATCATATTATGAAATATGGAAATCAATCCTCTAGTGGCAGCACAACAGACAATGATCCAGACGCTGCACATTATTTCAGCTGGTGTACATCACATAAGGAATCTGCTCATGGGTGAGTCAGCTTTCGCCTAGGGGCGCAATAAGGAAGAAGGTACCTTGTTTTTCCATCCACGGACAATTAGAGTGTTCTTGAAAGCTGCTGCTGACCTGTGCCTGCCTTGTAGGTGTTTTCACGTCTCATTGAGGCTATAATACCATTTTAAAGGACTCCTGTTTGCAGTAACTAAATGTTCATTTGGACTATTTTCTGACTTACGGGTGAGGGTCAGCTAGGGGTCAATGCAAAATCTACTCGAATTCTGATTCTAGTGTTATATTTGACCCAAATTGTTTCAGAAGGGTTGCACTCGTGCTGTCGTGCTCATGTTAGGAGCCAAGCATCAAATTTTCAGATCTGCTTTTTTCTGTCTTCTCACCCCCCTCCACCCCCCATTGAAGCTACCTTTTATACTTAAAATGGCATTTCCCATCCCTCTCAATTTTTTTTACATGGCACAGGCCAATGAACTATGCAGAAATTTCCAAAAGAATTTCGGTTTAGCAGGCAAACTTCTTTATCTTTATTGGCAGGAAAAATAAGGGCCTTCAGGCAGCTCTGACTTGAATAGCAAGATGAATTGTTTTCTTTATGAGACATGTTTTTCTTAAGATGTTTCTGCCTCAGGCAGAAGCTCTGTCTTGATCACGTCCGGACAGGAGTCTGCATCAGAAATGTGTTGATCAGCATCTTTTACACCCCCCCTCCCATGAGTACACGTGCATGTTCGAGGCATCTCCATCTCCATTTTCTGCATTAGTACGAAGGCAAAATTCTACAAGTGACATAAAGAAAATATATTTTCTTTTTACTCCTTTGCCCTCCCGCCTTTTGCAGATTTTAACACTGGCATTGCTTGCAAATTCCAGTGTCTTAGCTAGAGAACAAGATCAGATGCGAAAAGGGATTGTGCACATGTGTTTAAACCTATGTTCTCTCATCTGTTTGTCCAGGCATCCCAAACCCTTCAAAGAGGCGGGGGGAAAGTTTTCTAATACAACATAATATTGAAGCTAGACATAGAACTTAAAAGTTTGTTTAATTTATGATGCTTGCTTCTTGTTTAGTCTTCTCAGTTATTAGATCTTTTAACTTGAGTGGTGGGAACGTTTTACAGTCTTCTCTCTCAGGCTGGCAGATTCTAAAGTCTGATATCTGAAGATCAAGGATAGTCAATCTCAAGACAATTGTTGAAGCATTCTAATTTAGTGCTTCTCACATGGAGTGCTGTGTAAACTAGTGGTTAAAAGAAGAGGCTAGAAGTCAGGACTGCTGGATTCTTTCCCCTGCTCTGTTTGCATTTGTATTAGAGCTGAAAACAGGTACCTGCAGAACAGGTATAGCTGTTGAATTCGCGGTACTTGATTCAACTAGAAAAATCCGGGTACTTTTTGGTATCCGTAATGGTGTCCAATTGGGCACCTGAAATACCAAAATACCATTTTTGTCCTGATATTTTTTTTTAACTTCCAGTCCCAGATTGCAGATTTTTTTTCCCTGGATAGTTTTGGGGGTAATTTCAGGCACTCAAAAAAGTGTATTTTGGTTTTTCAGGTACTGATTTGTATACCCAAAATGCTATCCCAAAATGCAGGTGTTACCCATGGGTATCAAATCAGATACCCATTTCAGCTCTAATTGTAACTGGGTGCAGTCCCCTGAGGTAAGTCCCCGCAGGATGTGGCCGACAAAGTCACGTTCTCTGAGGAATTACTCACACAAGTCCTGCATTTCTTAATGTAACACTAGATCCCATCACCATATGCTTCACATATACAGTGTTCCAGTCTCCAGTTCTCTGTTCAACCTTGCTAATGCCAGGAAGCAGCCCTCTGGCAACCCACTTCCCTATCAATAATGTTAGTCCCGCACTCACTGTTAACCACCGCAGTAGCCAGGACAGCGAAGAGTGGGAACCCTTCACTGAGGCATCAGGCTCCTCCAAGGTGCTTGCCAAGATCAGGACCCTGGAGAACAATCCTCGGCAGCCCAGTTCCTTTCTTCCTTGCAGTCAGACACAGACTGCTCTCTCCCTTTGGCTTGGCCTTCTTATATTCCAGAGTGGGCGTGGCTAATCCTTCAGTCTCTCAGCCCCACAAATTCTAAGGCTGGCTCTGGTTAAGCTCACACTGTCTGCCCACTCTCCATTTGGCTCTCCATCTAGGTTTTCACACATCTCATACTGGCCAGGCTCTGCCAAGTCTTTATCCACCCAGCCTGCCCAGTCCACAGGCTGGTGCTTAAAGGGGCAGCAGCATGGCCCTGCTACACCAGGTTTAGCCCATAGGTTTAGTAATTTGCTACATTGGTTTAACGTTATGCCAAGGCTATTGTGAGACCTCCTTTTAATTTCAGTAAAATAGCTTAAGACACAGATGGGGAACATCAGGCCTGGGGGAAAATGTGGCCGGCAGCTAGTTTTTATGTCACCCTTGTCCAATTTCTTACCCCCCTCAAGCACTTAAAAGACTGAGCTTAGGATAAGGGAGCAGAGATGAAGGCATGCACACAAAGATGTGGGAGAGATCCACGATGGAGATCCATGATCTCCCTTAGAACACCCCGTCCCTAATTTCTGTGCAGCTCTTGGAGCTCGTACTAATTTTCAGAGTGGGCCCCTGAGAGGGAAAAGGTTCTGCACCCCTAGCTTAAAAGATTTGGGGGATGAAAGGAGCTGCACGCATACTTCACACTGTTGGTTTTATGGCATGTGACATTTTAGGTAAAGTAAGTCAGTAGGTAAGGATTTTGAGGCATGAGCTAACCTGCAACAGGTTCAAAGTTTAGAATGAAATCCAATTTGGAGGCCTCCTTGATTACAAAGCCCGTTCAGCTTGCAAAACAAATTCCGATCATAGACTGTAAAGACAGAAAAGAGAAATGATGTTTTAGATCATCTAATCTCTCTCTCTGCCCATTGCCTAATGCACATTTACTTGTGTGTTTTCGCCTGTTAATGGAGCAACTGCCCCTTCTCCTAATACATTATTCCGTAACCTATTCCTGTAGAGCTCACTGCCTAGAATGGTTTCCTGGTATTGTCTTAATTGGCCCTTTCCTAATGTCAATCCATGAGTGCTAGGCCTAACCTTTTAGATTCTGCTAAATAATTAATCTCCCTCATCGTTGATGCACTTCAGATATTTGTAGATGGCCTAGTTATGCCTTCACCAGACTCCACATACTTACGTCTCTACCTCTTTCCCTCTGGAAAAAGAAGTCCTTCTTCAAGCCTTTGACAATCCAGATGTGTGTCCCAATGGAAGCCCTTGCCATTGTGTGCAGGCCTGCCAAGTCTACCGCTTTGGATGGCAACCACCGCTTTCAGGGTGGGTCTACCCAGAGCCAGCCTTAGAATTTGTGGGTCCTGTGGAAAAGATAAAATGCAAGGCCCCCAGCGGTCCCCGCCTCTTCCCTGTTGCTCTGTCCCCTGGGGGGGCACCCTCCATGGCACCTAGAGATTGGTCTTGTTTGGGGCTCCATTGGAAGGGAGCAAGGGCCCCACACCTAGTTCTTGTGAAAATGGGGGTGACTGTGGGGCTCCTGGAAGTAGGGAAAATAGCAGTTACCTTTTGGTAAGGCTAACCCTGGGTCTACTATCCCACCTATGTCCCCTGATAGTCTACTGCCTTGGCTTTCACCGGCAGGACTTAGACTTCCTCCTTTGACCCTCAGTCACAGGAGCAGCTGGGGCCAGGAATGTGCAGGGATGTACAGACATGGGTAGCGGATAGGGAGTCCCAAGTACATTCCCAAGTTGTTGCCTCCATCGCTGCTGCCTGTATCTCACTGCTGCTGCCTCCTCAGTCTGGCTCCATAACAGTCGTGGCAGTAAGTGTGCCTCCATAAGTGTGCCTTGGCCTCCCTTTCCAGCATTTCCTGTCCCACTGTCTTCCACGCTGTTTAAAAAGGAAACCACACAACAGCGATAGGGAACCTCAGTGCCAGGGGACCAATTGCGATCTACGGACAGCTTTTATATGGCCCATTTTCCAGTTCTTGGATCTGGCCCTTGGATCCAGTTCCTACCCCCCAGGCACTGAAATTCAGAGCTCAGGGTAAGAGAGCAGAGATGAGGGCATGCACACATGGATAGGGGGAAAAGATCCATGAACTTCTTTTCCTAAGTGCATCCCTGCCCCCAACGTCTGTGTGGCCCTTGGAGTTTGTACTAATTTTCATAGTGACCCCTGAGAGGGAAAAGATTCCCCACCCCTCGCACACAACTTCAAAGTGGGAGAAGAAACAAAAATGAAGAGAAAAAGATGGCGAAAGAGGGAAAGGCAAAAACATCCTGTAACTTCCTTGTCACTGGCCTCCCCCGCCGTCCCCTTTCTCCCCTTATCTCCGTCCAAAACTCTGCTGTGTCAGGCTCCAGCCGTGAGGGCACGACAGGCGCACCCCCGGAGCTCCGGATCCCCTGCGGGGCGCAGGGAACCCCTCCACGCCTCACTCGCCGCCGCCAGGAAAGGCGGAGCCGAGCCGCGCTGACAGCGCGCCCGGCACGCCCCCGGCAACAGACGCTGCTCCCAGACGCGGGATTCCCCAGGTGCCCGCCGCAGCAGCGCAGGACACGCCCCCTGTAGCGGGGCCACGGCGCTCAGAGCCTGTCTCTTATACACATCTAGATGTGTATAAGAGACAGCGGTTGGACTCTGTGGCGCTAATAGAATAAAATAGAATAGAATAGAATAAACTTTTATTGTTTAGCAGTTGCCATAACAAAACGACAAACATATATAGTACACAAAAGCCAAAAAAGCAGAAACAGTCAAGAGGTTTGTACAATATAANCCCTCAGCAACAGACGCTGCTCCCAGACGCGGGATTCCCCAGGTGCCCGCCGCAGCAGCGCAGGACACGCGCCCTGTAGCGGGGCCACGGCGCTCAGAGTGTCTGCGGCTCCCCCCCCCGCCCCCGCTAAGATACTTAAGCAGGGGAACAAGGAACGCTTGGGGCTGGTGAACAGTGCTCTGCCTGGGAGACCGGCCCCCTGCTTGTTTAGACTTGGACTTGTGCCTTCATAGAATTCCCATGAGTGTGACTGTAGTTGAGTGCTTGGTTAGTGTGACAGGTGTGAGAGTGAGGTGCGTGATTGGACTACTCCAGGTAAGGATGTTTCCTTCATTGTGTCACTGTTGGTTTCCCTGGGCCCGTGGAGTGAAAGCCCTATCCCTTCCCTTTCTCCTTTCCCTGGGTTTCCCACTCCCTGCGCCTCACATTCCTCCTCCCCCTTGTCTCCCCTCCTGAATCCCTTGAGTGATTGTAACAAGGGGAGCAGTCCAAGGCTTGCGCTACCCCAGATACCCCGTGATGATCTAGGCTGGGGATCTGTACGATTCCAAAGGCCATAAAAGATCCTGAGGGGGGTTTTCCAGGCACTGCCTTGGGACCAAGGCCCCCGTGAGCGTGGTTTCTGGCAGTCTCCTTTCCCTTTCTCCCTTGTGAGGTGCCCTGGACCTCACAGGCTGCCAGGGTCCTCCACCTCGCCTGTCGCTTTGACCACATGCAGCCCCTCCTCTCCTCTCTTCACTGGCTTCCCCTTCCTGAACGAATCCTGCACAAGCTCCTAGTCCTCCCCTATAAAGCTCTTCACAACCTTACTCCCCCCTACCTCTCTGAGCTAATTTCCCTCCGTACTCCAGTCCATGAACTCCGCTCCTCCTCTGTCCCTTCTCTCGCCCTCCCACGCCTCCCCTGCTCCCCTAGCCACCTTTGTCCCTTCTCCCTAGCTGCCCCCCATGCCTGGGACTCCCTCCCTGCCCACATCTGCCTCTCCCTCTCCCTTCGTACCTTCCAATCCCTCCTCGAGACCCACCTCTTCCGCTCTGCCCTCCCCGACTCCTCGCTCCCCTCACCTAACTCCTGCTAACACCCTCCATCCAGTACAATCTGTTGCCTGAGGTCTGTGTACTCATATCCTCACCACACGGACCAACCAGCTATCATTCTCGATGTAACCAAGCCAAGCACGTGCACCTGGGACCTCGCATCTTCGTGAATGTTACACTCCTTGTCTCTCCCTCTGTTCCCCTTCCTTTGTCTCCCCCCTCTCCCTTCCCCCCGTTTCTCAGATTGTAAGCTCTAGGGCAGGGACCGTGTCTATTCCATTACTTTGTAAAGCGTCAGGTATATTGCTGGCGCTATATAAATGCTTGCTAATAATAATAACAAAAAGAGAAAAAAGAAAGACAGAAGGAAAGAATAAAATAAAATAAGAAAAAATGCAGAGAAAGAAAGGAATCCTGAGAAAGGGAAATAAGGGTGGGGGAAGCAAAAAAAAAAGGAAATGGTTAATCTCTGGATGCATGCATATTTGTGCTGCGCAAAGTGAAGCTTTGTGTGCACACAGTGAACAAATCTACACTTCTCTGATTTTCCAGTGTTGTCAGGTATGTGTGTATTAACCATGAAAGTATTGATTTCAGGGACGGCGTACAATCGCTGGTGATTCAACGTTCACAGAGATTTTAATAAAGGTATTAACTGGAAAACCAGCTTGCCTTCTCACCAAGGATTTTATCAAATGACTAATAGATACGCTCATTTGCTTTGCATATTAGTAAAAAGTATGAGTAAATTAGTGATGCTATACATCACAAATGGACCAT
Organism: Sphenodon punctatus; assembly: GCA_003113815.1. Classification (NCBI taxonomy): domain Eukaryota; kingdom Metazoa; phylum Chordata; class Lepidosauria; order Sphenodontia; family Sphenodontidae; genus Sphenodon; species Sphenodon punctatus. The sequence goes on along the minus strand of QEPC01003143.1, from coordinate 5,170,997 downwards.
TAACTGCATATACCACTGCTGGCTAGTTCCTCATATCTCCAAAAATCTACAGGTGTCTGCATCCTTCCGAAGCTCACAGGACCAAATGCCTGGCTCTGGCGATTGCAACTATTCTGTGGCGCGCTGGAAGCCACAAGGAAGCGGTGGTTGCTCTGTACGTGAGAGGATTCATTTCAATTATCGAGTACCGGTTGTTTTTACATGTGCACAGTTATTCCAAAGTACTGTAGCCATAAGTCCAGATTTGTCATTCATGGATAACCGGGCGTTTTTGCACTCACCTTATTTCTCCCACACTTCAGAGTCCAGATTCGGTGAACTCTCGCACAGGGAATTTTTATGCTCCCCTCCCTCCTGGAAGTCAGCCGGCTGCTGTTGTAAACAGCTGTGCCCAATTACTTCCACATGTTTCATGCCCCAGACTTTTAAGTCCTCTGCTACCGGAGACTTACAAGTCTGGGTCACAAAACATGTAAACAGCGGCACCCGGCAACTTCCACAATGGTGTCTGGCCGACGCCCGGGAGAGTGGGGTGTGTCTAAACTCCCCACGCGCAAGTTCACTGAACCTGGACTTTGAAGTCCGGGAGAAATAAGATGAGTGTAAAAACGTCCACGGTTTACACAATCATTAATATTCTGGAATAAGCACTAAACAGTTCTCTGTGGCTTGAGGATCCCTGTCTCTCCCTCTGTTCCACTCCCCTTTGTCTACCCTCCCTTACCTCTTAGATTGTAAACTCACTGGTGCAGGGACCTGTCTATCATCGTTGATTATAAAGTGCCAGGTACATTGCTGGTACTATATAGATAATAATAATAAATACCTACCTGCATGACAGGCAAGTGACAAAGTAGTTGAGATGATACCTTTTTACTGGACCTTTAAATGTGGAGGAATGTATTCAAGATTTTGAATATCACAGTGCCCTTCCTCAGGCACGAATAAAGAAGGTTAGAACGAAAATGAGCTGAGTGCAGGCAAGGTTTAAATAGCATATTATGGCCACTTAAATTGACTAGGGTGTTAGTGACCGATCCAGAAGTTAGCAGTTTGGGAAAAAATAAATCATCATTAGCAATTCCAACAGTTTATAAATACAGTAAAGGGGAAACAGTTGGTAAATGAAAGGCTTTCCCATATTTGGAAGGAAAACAGCTGGTAAACAGAAGCCTTTCCCATATTTGGAACCAACTCTGCAACCACACTCTAGAGTACAATTGAAGTTTAGGATGCATTTAGTCTGGGGTAGTTGACTGCTAGTGGGTGCTTCCTGCATGCCCCTCTGTCATATCTCAGGATGAAATTCCATTGATGTCATTGGGGCCAATCTAAGATTTGTGCGCGCACACCCCGTGTGCACTTGGTGCATACATGCAGTGTGTGCATCACGTGCACACTTGGTATGTGCTTTGCCCACCCTGGGTGTGCAATATGTAGTGGGTGTCATGTGCACGCGCACACAAAGCGCGCGGACCTTGGATCGGTCTCATTGACGTCTGTAGAGACCACCCCAGTCTCAGACAGAATTCACTCCCTAATTAACCTGGAAATGGAAAGTTCCCCAAATAATTCACTGAACATTGTAATCAGATTTTCAGAATTACAGACTGATCAAAAAGCAAGGGGCAACTGCCACTTCACCACTGGCCAGTGAGTCCACCAAGAATGGCTTCCATTAGGGACCATCTGCCATTTTCCTGTCTAGCCATTGTTCCCTTCTAGAACAATTTCTCCGTGGGATATCATCCAACAGATGAAATACAGCCAACGATTGGGTGCGACTGAAAGAGAAGCCATTTGACACAAGAGGATGTTAGAGACGATAGCTGTATCATTCTAAAGCAAGCTGCTTTTTCGTTTCACTGTTTTCTTTAGGCCTTCAGGAAGGGAGCACTTCACCCCTGCAGGAAAATACAAAGCAGATGGAATCTTGGAAACGGTATGATTCTGTGCAATCTTACAGTAATGTTTTACATGTGTGTGAATTTGGCACTTCATGTGGGCCGGACCGTGGTTGTGGAACTCCCTCCTGTTGGAGGTCCGCCTGACCGTTGACCTCCCCTCTTTCCGTAGACAGTGCAAGACCTGGCTGTTCCGCTGGGCCTTTGTCAAGGGAGATGGAACGGGCGGGTTGGGCTAGGGTGGGGTTTTATTGTTTTAGTGTTGGACTATTTTAATGTGAGGTTAAAAATGTCAGTTTTAATGGATTTTATTATATGTTTTAAAATGTTGTTAGCCACCCTGAGATGCTTGTAGCAGGTGGGGATGGCAAATAAATAAATAATACATTTACATAAACACTCTGGGGGAAATCTTGAACTCCTGTAAACTAACAGGGGCAAAATCTTTCTTTCCTTTCCCTTTCTATCAAATCTACTTGTTTGTTTGTTTTTATTTCTATCCTGCCTTTCTCAGAAGGCTCAGGGTGGCTAACATCATTATAAAAAAAAACACAACAAGATAAAACCCCATAAAATACTTAGAACCCTCCCCTCCCCAAACCCTAACCCTGCCTGTTAAATGCCTGGCCAGATAAATCAGTCAGTCTTACACAGTGCCGAGTAGGTCCATTAACAGCTATTAGCAAAGTAGGTTTAAGGGATGTAAAACTTGTTGCTCTCGAGACTGGGCGTGGGCGACAGGGGACGGGTTGCCCATTGTGACCTGATTGGGTACTTCTCCCAAGCAACTGAGATTGGCCGCTGTTGGAGACAGGATGCTGGGCTCGATGAACCATTGGTCTGCTCCAGACCTAGTATGGCACTACTTAAGTTTTTACATTCAGACGAGGGCTTAGGCGAACCTTCAAGGGAGGTTCTGAGTCTTGAACGTTTGCACATCAGGATTTGTGGAGCAGTGACTGGGGCTACAGTGCCACTACTTCACTTTGCCTCAGGCCCACTCGCTCCCCTCAAGAGGCCTCCCTACTTCCACATCCCTCCTGTCGGTCTAACTTGACCCAGCTGCTGCCACACCTCCGATTGGCTGACTGCCATATATAAGGCAGGCCTGCAGCCACAGGAGGTTGAGCAGATCGTCTGACCTGTCCTCACCGCCGTGCCGTGCTTCCTCTATGCCTTGTTCCTTTTTCCTTGCCCTGCTCTGAACCTTGGACCCCCGCTCTGATCCTCTCCAGTTCTGGCCTGATCGCGGAGTCTGACCTCGCACTAGACTCTGATCCCTTACGCTGATTTACACCAGAGTGAGTGGAGATTAAGACTATAAATACTTCATTTGCTGCAAACTGGCATATTTTGTTCTGGTTTCCCGTGACTCCTGCACAGAGCGGGCATGCTTTTTTTTTTCTTTGCTTTTTTTCTTATGCTACAGGTTTTAAATGAGGAGCCTGTCGTTTTAGGTCGGGCTCCTGAAAAAACTGATGTAAGCAAAAAGGAAAATGATTTCTGTGCCTAATGTGGTGCTTCCAAATTGGTACGATTTAACCAAGTAGGATTCTGCCTTTTTGCACTGCCTAGCTTCTCTTTATGTTTTGTAGCTTCACGGTGAAGCAAGTTTTACCTCCTGCTGCTGTAAAGAAAGAAAGAAAGGTCAAAAGAAGGAACAGCAAAATGTTGCATGCTGTATCTGCTGAGCAGTTAAACTTTCTTAGCGACTGTATCTCTTGGGACTGTATATTTGGAGAATTATTTTGTTGTCTTTCTATGTGCTTCTGTGCGCCTCATTTACTCGCTGTCAGCCATTCGTGCACCAAAAAGCAAGACAGAACAGAAAATTAGAACAGTGTCTAGTTGTTTCCATGATCTCAAAAGCAGGAGCAGAGCTGGATACTAATTTAGTGGTTGGAGCACTGCGGCTGGCAGCCAGAATTCTATTGCATTGGCTCACACCAAGTAAATCCTTGCAGAAATCAGTCGTCCTTTTCGCATACATTTTAAAATTTGAAACAATGCTTACTCTATGTCACAGAGTCGTTGCGGGGATTGGTTAACATTTATGAACTGCTTTGAAGATAGAAAGTACTTGTATGTGGTTTGCTGCTCACCTATGAAACAACAAAAGGGTAGTGTCACAATTCCACCCGGGTCCAAAACCCAGAAAGATGCTGGACTCAGCTCTTTCGGAGTAATCCCCTTCTGTGAGTCGCTTGTTTTCAGAGATGGAGACAAAATAGTATTGAGGCTATTATTATTATTTAGCATTTCTATAGCGCTTTCAGTGTTCAAAGTGCTTTGCAATCCTTATCTAGTTCACACTCACAAACAACTCTGTGAGGTAGGTCATTGTTATTCCCATTTTACAAAGGGGGAACAGAGGTTGAGAGCGAGAGTGATTTTTCCAAGGTGAGTGAGTTCATGTCTGAGGGGGTTAACAAATGGCATAGCAACCACGGTGTGAGTTGGTTGTGCATGTTGCACTCATATGCCATGAGGCCTGAGCCCAGCAAATGGCCCTAAGGTGCAGCGGGGACGCAGGAACAGTAGATGGGTCCCAGATCCAATCAGACCAAAGCCCTCCATGGGAAAAGCAGCACGAACGTCCAGTGGCTGGAGACAGCCAACAGGAATGCCTGGAAGTACTTTCCATGTGCAACCATGGGACTGTCCCCGACACATGAGGTGGGGGATACTCTGGACTTGATGTTTTGTACCGACCTGGGGGGGTGGGGGGTAAGGGCTGCGTTGGGCAACCTTTTTGAGGCCGGGGGTCACATTGTCAGCCCCTGAATGTGCTGGAAGCTGCACGTCCAAGCCAATTAAAATCAATTTTAAAAATCATGTAAAGTTAATTAAAATGTAATTAAAATCAATTAAACAATTTCAAGCTAGTAAAACAATTACAATATTCACAGACAGAATACACACACACACACACACACTGCCTCGCTCCCGGACTCACTGGCCCCATGCTTGGCGGCATCCTGCCCGCGGCCACAGGTGCCCTGACCCAGCGCCTGGAGGGGCAGCTGAGCACTGGGGTGCGGGTAGCAGCAGAGCCCGGTGGCGCAGCGTGTTGTGTAGGCCCTGCAGGGCTCTGCCTCCAGACCACACAGCAGCTGCAGCCGGGCTCCAGCAACAGCTCCGGGCAGGTCAGATTAGGCCTTTCCCATTGTATGCGGCCCGCAAAGCCCTGCCCGAGCCACAGCGAGCTGGATGATGGGCCACATGCAATGGGGAAGGCCTTATAGGTCAGCGGGTCATGGGAACAAGCCCCGCGGGCTGGAAGTGGACCGCGGGCCAGAGGTGTAGGGTGTACACCCTTGCTATGGTCGGACCACTACCTCCTGCTTACCGCCATCCTGGCACGTCTTCCTGACCATAGGGGGTGGGGCCAATTTGGATAGCCCACCTCTGGAGACTTACGGATCCGGAAGGATTCCTGAACGCTCTGGGGGGAAATACCTGGGGATCTCGATGACCGCTCATCAATGACCTCATTGCCTTTTGGAACGTCTGGCTGGCAGAGGTCATCGATTGAGTGGCTCCTAGGCATCCGCTACTGATGCTTTGGCACTGCAGGGTCCCATGGTTCACAGAGGACCTGCGGCAGCTGAAATGAGAGGGTTGGCAGTTGGAGCGCCAGTGGTGTCATATTCACGTTCAAGTCGACCGGTTGCGGTGTAGAGCATGGTTGAAAGCCTATACTGTGGCTGTGTGAGCAGCAAAGAAGGGGTTCTTTGCTTCCCTCATTGCATTGGCTCATTTGCGTCTGATGTAGCTGTTCCAGGTGGTAAGAGGGTTGGTCAGTTCAGCCTCTCTCCCCCTGGATATGGATTCATCCACAGCCCGCTGTGACATGTTTTTGGCCTATTCTGAGGATACAATTTCTTGCATTGAACATAAATGACTCTATCACTTTGCATGCAGTGGTGGAGCCAGAAGGGTGGGGAACACCCTCTCTGGTCAGGTTTTCTGGGAGGAGTTTCAACTGGCGACTCCTGCCGAGGCGGTGTATGTGCTGGGGTCTGTTCAGGCCACAACTTGTGAATTAGATCCTTGCCCCTCCTGGTTGGTAAGAGCTGGCAGGGAGACACTGGGACCGGTGTTGGCGGGTGTGATCAGTGACTCCCTTCGGGAGGGGAGAGTACCAGAGTGCCTGAAGGAGGCTGTGGTTAGGCATCTCCTCAAGAAACCAGCTCTTGATGTTGATGCCCCCACAAGAAGCTTAAAGCCCCGGTCTTTAACTTTCCCTTTTTAGGGAAGGTTATTGAACTAGCTGGCACTGCACTGGTTGCTGCTTGTTTTTCGGGTCCGATTCAAGGTGATGGTTTTGACCTTTAAAGCCCTGTCACCCCCCCCGGGTCCTGAGTCTGCCCCTGCAGTCATCGGGGGACACTCCTGACGGTCCCGCGTTACCGGTGGGTCTGTACAGACAGGAGGGTGTTCTCGGCGGCTGTGCCATCGCTTTGGTATGCCCTCCCAGTGAAGGTCTACCTCAGCCTGGATCTCCTGGCTTCTTGACATAATTGCAACACCTGGCTTTTCTGCCAGGTGTTCTTGGGGGGAGGAGGGAGGGGGGGGGGAGGGTTAGTTTTATCACAGACCTGTAGTTTTTATTTTGTGACATGCGTATACTTTTGAGATTTTGAATTGTATTTTTCTAATTGTACTTTATAGTTTTATTTTGTTGTAAGCCGCTCTCGGTCGTCGGAGGCGAGAGGGGCGGGGTATTAAATGGAAACAAATAAATAAATGTGCCTAAGCAACGAGTGAGTTTGCTTTTCTTCTCAGTATAACGGCCCTGCTCTGCACCGTTGAAGTAAAAGCTCCAAAAAAGCAGCGGCTTCTGCAGCTGCACAAGCAGCACAGCTCCCTGCACTAATCCACACTGACCACAGCTCCCCTCTCATTCACTCGTTGCCCCCAATGCCTGCCATTCCTTCCGGTTACAGATGCTAGGGATGTGGCCTATGCAGGAGGCATGATCACCAGCCTGGAAGTACTCCGCAGTCAGCTGTTGGTGCCATTTCAGTAGAGGTGCAGGGGAGTCTTGGGGGCCATTGGGGAGTCATAAGGGATGGGCTGTGGCTCAGGTGGCAGAGCGCACGCTTTGCATGTACAAGATTCCAAGTTCAATCCCCAGCATCTCCAGTTCAGGATCTCTGTAACATGCCTGGGTGAGGCCTCTGCTGGGGATCCTGGTAGCACGCCTGGGTGAGGCCTCTACTGGAGAGCTGGATTTGAAGCCCTGCTGCCATGTCAGGTTGTGACAATACTGGGCTAAGATGGACTATTGGTTTGGGCAGCTCCTTATATCATTATATTTGGCCATGGCCCAAAAAAGGACCATGGGCAGGAATTTACCCACCCCTGGTTTATGGCTATGTACTGTTCCTTGGTTTAACTGCATTTTTCTCTCTCTGTTCCAGCTAATGCTACATAGTGTCACAAACTATGAAGACCTGACAAGGTTTCTGCAACAGAATGTTCATCAGGTATGGAGAATGGCAAGGAGATTAAGCTTGTTGCTGATCATGGGATCATAAGACTGAAGAGCTGAAAGGGACCTCAAGAGTCACTTAGTCCAACCCACTGCCCTAAGGCAAGGCACCCTGTATCTGAAGCAGAAGTAGGGAACCTCAGGCCGGGGGCGGGGGGGGGCAAATACAGCCCATGACTAGTTTTTATTTGTCCCCTTTCCAGTTCTTGGATCCAGCCCCCAGAACCAGTTCTACCCTCAAGCACAGAAAGACTGAGCTCAGAGGAAGGGAGGAGAGATGAGGGCATGGACTCATGAATAGACGATAGAACCATGTCAAATCCATGATCTGGACCCTCCTTTCCTATAGAGCGCTCCATAAGCATTTCTGCCCAAGCTTCTGTGTGGCCCTCGAAACTTGTATTAATTTTGAGAGTCACCCATGGGAGGGATTAAGGTTCCCCACTCCTGACTGAAAGCATCCCTGGCAGATGCCTGGCCAGTCTTTTCTTGAAAACCTCCAGAAATGGAGATTTCACTGCCTCCCTAGTAGTTTTAGTCATAGTGATATTTTGTAGTATTACGCTTTCTAGGGATGTGCGAACGCAGTTCGGATGTTTGGCGTTTGGACCGAACTCGGTCTGTTCGGACGTCTGGACGTCCAAACCAAACTCAAAAATGGCCGAACAGTTCGGTCATGTTCGGCTGAGTTCGGATGAGTTTGGGGGCGAGAAAAACATGACTTCCGGTGGGGAAAACGTGACTGGAAGGGGGAGGCAGCTGAGGAGCAGACTTCCCGGCATCAGGGATGGAGACCAGGGGTTGTTTCAGGGCCAAATGATACCGATACAGAAAAAAATCTTCGAGTTTGGTATCAGTATCAATAGCGCTATTTTCGAATGCTCAGCCAAGTTCGACCGAACCGAACTCCGTCGAACCGAACAACCGAACCCGAACTCGGGTTTCGAACCGAACGACCGAATGTCCGAACATCCAAACCGCGTTCTGTTTGCACATCCCTAACGATTTCTTCGGGTGGGAAAAACGTGACTGGAAGGGGGAGGCAGCTGAGGAGCAGACTTCTTGGCACCAGGGCTGGAGACCAGGGGTCGTTTCAGGGTCAAATGATACTGATACCGAAAAAAATCTTCGAATTCGGTATCGGTATCGATAGCGCTATTTTCGAATGTTTGGCCGAACCGAACTCCACCGAACTGAACAACCGAACCCGAATTCGGGTTTCGAACCGAATGACCAAAACGTCAGAACATCCGAACCGCGTTCTGTTTCCCCATTCCTAATGCTTTCTAGCAGAAACAACATTTCAGATAGGAAGGAGCTGTCTGGCGTATTCGAAAGAGATGACAGATTTAAGTCAATCCCAGCAAAGTTGGGCGTTCATTGTATTGACTTGAGTTGGATTCAGGCCTCTGTGTACCCAGACTGAATTTGTTTCCAAGCAAGCATGTAAACAGGCAAAAGTAAACCTAATATAATGCCTTTTTTCCTCCCCCAGTTTGAAATTGGTCCATACGGCTGCATTCTTCTGACCTTTTCTGTTATATTGTCAAGATCCATTGATCAGTGAGTACTTTTTTTAAATTTTGGTCTCCTAAATTTCATTGATTCTCTACCTCCGGAGATAGTTGTAAAACAAGTATAGAATAACCACATTTTCAGAACTTGCCAGTTGCCGTATGCAGAACCTCAGGTCTGGGGGCCAAATGCGGCCCATGACTTGCTTATATGTGGCCCCTTTCCAAGTCCTGAATCTGGCTCCTGGATCCAGTTCCTACCTCCAGGCACTGAAAGACTGAGCTCAGGGTAAGGGAGCAAAGGTGAAGGCACCTAAGGATGCATGGCACAAATTCATGATTTGGGCCCTCCTTTTCTTGAGCCATACCCCTTACGCACCTCCACCCCCAACATATATGTGGCCCTTGGAGCTTGTACTAATTTTCAAAGTGACCCTTGGGAGGGAAAAGGTTCCCAACCCCTGCTGTAGATAATTCCACAGGTAGCTAAATATCATTAGCTTGGTATTGGCAGAAATCTGGGTATTCCTTCCATTAAGTATAGGGAACGCTGTAGATATGATTAGTTTTATCTGTTAATTCATTGTCATGAAATTAACAGGCATGGGCGGAAAATTTAATGATCATGGTAGTTGTTAGGGTCCCAATACTAGAGGTTGTGCTAAGCCACGTATGGGGAACTTCCAGCCACAAGCCAACTCCCCCGCCCCACTTCCCACGGCCCAGGGGTGGGGAACCTTCATTCTACAGGGGCTTGGATGCAGAGTGCCAAGGGCCAGAGTGTTATAATAAAGTGCCAGACTGGGTCAGACCAATGGTTCATTGAGCCCAGCATCCTGTCTCTGACGGTGGCCATTCTTGGTCACTTTGGAGAAATACCCAACGGGTCTTATTGGAGTGTTCTGTGGGGGACGTTCCCTGCCTAGTTAGGGGACATAGTCAGCACCCAGAAAATGCTCTGTGGCCATCCAGCAGCTAGCCCACAGTAATCAGAAGTGTGTGTGTGTGTTGGGGGGCGGAAGGGGGTAGGCTCCAGAGTCCGAGGTCAGGTGCTATGAGGCAGGGAGTTCCTCACCCTTTCCAATTCAAGGATCTACAAGTGTATGCCTCAGCATCTCCTCTATGAGCCTGTTCCTCCCCCCACCCGCCTCTCCTGAGTGTGCTTTGCCTTCCCTCTTCTGCCTTGAGTGTATCTCCTCAGCTCCCCACCCACACCACCAGCAACAAGCCCCTGTCTTGCCTCCCTGCCTGCAGGCTTTTACTAAATTCAAAAGCAGCCTGCAGAGAGAAACAGATTTTTCCACCACTGCTCTAGGCAGGGTACAAACATATCTTAATGTCTGTCAGACATTGTATAATGTCTATACAAATAAATATTATTTATTTATTTATTTATTTATTTATTCGAGAAAGCCTCTGCTCCAGAGCCCTTACAATTGAAATATAAGGTAAGAGAGGAGAGGTGGCTGTGACAGACAGGAAAGTACAAGGAAACAATGAGACAAAATAGGTTTTCAAGATAAAAAATGATCTATGGCCACCAGCTGCTTTGCTGTTGTCTTTCTCTTAGTTTCATTGCTTTTTAGGTTAGGCCATTAATGCATCACTTGCCAGCTTGTAAAGATGAGGATAAGCTTCGCCTAGTCCCTCTGAACCGATAGGAATCCAACCAGCTCTTGAATTGTACCCAGCTTCATGTCTTTTTAGGGGTACATTTTCAAAAGCAAAAATGACAGTGGAGCCCCTAAACCTCATTGAGTGTTATCAGATGTAATGCTAGCCACTCTGGTCATGATACTCACATTCACCCATTACATCTGTGCGTGAACACACACTTTGTGCCATACACTTAACATGGGTTTGTGAGCCCAGAAAGCCCAGCCGCAGACTATATGTAGGTAAGCTGCTGTCCTGCGTCTGGTCTGCGGTTGTCTCAGATACCATAGGGTTCCTTTGCATCAAGCGCCGGCTTCTGTCCAAGAGTTATTGGGAGGGGCAACGAAGACTTTTGTGTAGCCAACAAATACGCAGTTGCATAAATATCTGTAAAACCAGCCACAGTCCCTTGATAACAGCAGCAATTTCAACTCACGGTAGATTTCCAAAGGGTTAGCGTTACATCTAGTAACTCCCGACTGGCTTCCAGTGTAAGTTAGGCACCTAAGTGCCATTTTTGCCTCTGAAAGTCTTTGAGTTAGGCGAAAACTCTGAAAAAACTAAGAAGTGAGGCAGACTGACTTCTGTTTCTGGCTCCCTCTTAGTCTATTCTGGTTTCTTCCTTGCAGTTGTCAAATACAACAAAGGAAGCAAAGAGGATCTGGATAATTGGACCTACAATTGGTGGTTCTCTTCCTGCAAACTGATGGGGCTGATAACAAACTGAGCAGTTACATTTAGCGTGAGATCTTTAATTCAGATGCCGCTTAGGATGCCATGATCCCTTTGTGATTCAAATGACTGGTTTAATATACACGCTGGCTCTCCCACAGAGGTTTGAGCGAAAGCAGCCTAGTTTTCACATCTCTTGAGTGCTAGGAAAGTGTGGGCCATGTCTGAGCTGTTTATCTGCACCCAGGCGAGCTCATTTTTTCCCCTATTCATATCTATTTCTATCTACTATGCACCTCAGCCATTATCACCCTATGCCATCCTTCCTCATGAACGCCTTTAAAAACCGCATCTGAATGAAAGAATAGCGTCAAAACCAGCATCCTCCACTGTGTTCTCTTTTCTCACCAATGCTTGTCACAAAGGGAAAGCAATCAGGTATAAGGAAGAAGGTGGATTGGGATTGTCTTAATCTATTTGGACGTTGTTACACAACCCTTACATTGTGAAGCTAAATGCAGCGAAAATAAATTAGTTTTGGATGACTGAGTTAGCCATATAAATTTGGTTGCTAGGTGACTGTGGGGCTTTCAGAGATTCATATTTTGTCTAAATATGGTTTTAACCGACTTTCCGTTTCCCAGTATGTTCAATGTATATTGCGGCACGTTGTCATGGCAATTACACAGGTGGCAAGGGTGGGCACCGAAGACAGTGGTTCCCAAACTTTTCCTTCAGTATAATCCCTTGACCCCACACAGCCAACGGCACACACAGTGTATAGAATATCAGTTGGGATCATGTGGATTGTGTGGACCCTACTTGGGTTACTGGTTAATCCACACTTTTGCCCAGTTTCCATCTCTGATGGAACCGGGCGTTTCGTTTGGTTCATTTGGAACTCGGACTGAATGATTGTTCGGTTGGAATTCCAACTGGACCAAATAAAGAAACAAAATGGACATTTGTGCATGTGCAACATAGTGGCCACCATTCAACAAGATGGCAGACGCCATCTTGGTTTCCATCTTATTGTACAACGACTCCCATTTTGCGCATGTGCAGAAGGAAAATCACCATTGTACTCGTGCGCAAAGCAGTCCAATTGGAAACTTATTTTGCTCAGAATTCTGGTTGGAATTTTGGCAGCCATTCTGATTTATTTATTTATATATATTCCTACCCCACACCCTCCTGCACAGAGCAGCTCGGGGTGGCTTACAAAACATATAATAATAATAATAAATTAATAAACACAAAACATGCAATTTAAAATTCATTAAAAATATACAAAAAGGGCAGAACCCCCCCCTTCCCAACCCACGCTACCAGTCTTCCTCTCTGAAGGTCCGGTGGAACTGCCAGGTTTTACACTCTCTTCGGAAAGAGGGGAGGTCCGGGACCAAGGGGGCCTCCGTTGGGAGGGAATTCCACAGCCTGGGAATTCCACCCCGAGAACGCCCTCCCCATCGTCGCCACCCGGGAAACCCGAGGGACTTCAAGTCGGGCGTCCCCGGCTGACCACAGGGGCCGCGATACAATCCGGGGCCTGAGGCGGTCCTACATGTAAGCCGGGCCCAGGCTGTTTAGGGCTTTGTAGATCATTACCAACACCTTGAATTGGATAATAGGCAGCCAGTGCAGACAGCGGAGCACCGGTGTATTTATTCAAACCTTTCCGCAAAAATCGGAATGGCTATTTCGAACCTGCCCTCGCTTAGGGATTCCAACCCACAATTTGAGGGCTTTTGAGATAAGACATCGTTCAAGCTATAATATTGCTCATAGATATTTACATGTGAACTCCTCACCTCACCAGCAGTCCCTGTTTACCTATTTACGAAGAATAGTTTCTCTTTGGGTGCTAAATCCCACTGGCCCTTTTTCAGGGGATCAAAGTCTCTCTTTCCAGAGAAAGAGAGATGAAAAGGCCAGTATTCAAGCCTCAGGCAGCTCTTTCCTGGTTTCCTCCCTGGAAAAGCCCTTGAGAGGACAATGGGAGACGATAGAATGACACGAAACTCAGTGGAATGAGAAGCAGGAGAACTTCCGTCCCTCTTTATGCGCTTGGAATATTGGGAGGGGTGTGTGTGTGTGATTAAGCACGTGAGGGGGCAGATCTTATTGGCTGAAGGGAGGAACAGATTGGCTGAGGGGCAGGGCTTGTCCTCTTTGGCCATTCAAAATGTCGGGAGCTTTGTATTTATTAACTGGGAGTGAAGAACAAGGAACGTATTGCCCCGTTGTGACCTCTTGGGTACTACTTCAAAGCGACTGAGGTGGGCCGCTGTCGGAGACAGGATGCTAGGCTCAATGGACCATCGGTCTGACCCAGTACGGCACTTCTTATGTTCTTAAATGTATTTATTATTATTTTTAGAAAAAATAAAAAAAGTATCGCAACCCTCATTTTATTGTTGGGGGATCTAAGTCCCCGAAAGATTCGTTGACATAATGAACCAGTGGTAGAACTGGGTAGAGAACCCATCTTTTTTGAGTACTGGATAGAAAGACCAGGTACTGGAGTAGCCCCTGAGCATGGAACTTGCTGCCTCCAGATGTTCATCTCAGTTCCCCCTCCTTACCTTTTAAAAAGCACCTGGCTCCAGGTTCTTTTAGGGTCCACTGCTGAATCCCCTCAATGTATTCTGTCCCCCCCCTTTTACCTTCCCCTTTAAAAAATTTTTTAAAGTGGATATTATGTTGTTTTTATTATTCTTTTACTGTATTCTATACTTACGAAGTACTCCAAATACCATTTGGCGGAGGGAGACCTAAAAATGAAAATTATTAGTATTTTTCGTATCAAGAAGTACTTTTTTCTGTCCCTTGAATGATGAAATAGAAAAAAAAACTGCACTAACAGGTCTGTATATAATAAGCAAATGTAATTCATTTGACTCTTTATCAATAAAGAGAGTGAAATGTGTTTCTTCAGAGCATGGAAAATGCAAGCTGCACTTTTAGTTCCAGATGGGGAGTCAGTCATGTCATAATCTTTCTGTTAAGATTAGAAAAATTACGAGGATCTAACCTCTCTGTTCATATCAAGAAAAAATATGTACCATTGAGTTGCTGGTACAGGCATTGTAAGGCGTTGCATAACTAGCATAGTTCTGGATGAGAGCTAAAAAGCCAGGGAGACCTGTTATAATTTAATGGTGGTTTATCCAGCAGTCGTTATAAGACAGTGAGTTCCCAGGTGTTTCTTTCCCATCAGGCCACGCAAATAGGAAAGATAGGGAGTTCTGCTCTCTCGTAGCTCTGTCGATTTCGCTAATGGGTTTAGCACGTAGCCTGAATGCACCAGCTGAAAATAAATGGTTAAAGCTAATCCGAACTCTCTGTTAAGAATCGCAACGGTACTTTGGGGTTTTGCTAATGGTCATAAAGTACTATCAGAAATCACTGCCATTTCAGACTTGAAGTTAGACTTTCATCTTGTAAAGCATCTTAATCAGCGTTCCAGCTGAAATCTCCCTTTCTGCGAGCCTGTTATTTCTAGCCCTCACCTCTGTAGCCATTCAGAACCGTTCATGCCATCTTCTTAGTGGCGGCCCTTTAGAGATCTGAAGACCGTTATCCTGTCTCCTTTTAATCTTCTCTTTGCTAGACTAAATATAGCCACTTCCTTCAGCCTTTCCGCACAAGACTTGCTTTCCAGATCCTTGAGCATCTTTGTTGCCCTCCTCTGAACCTGCTCCCATTTGTCAGTGAGATGAGGCTCCCAATACTCCAGGTGACACCATATTCCAAGTGATGTCTGACTAGTACTGAATAAGTAGAATTTTTTTACTTCTGCTGACTCACGTGTTGGTCTATCTTATTTTCTGTCAAGAGGATTTTACAATTCTCAACTTGAAAGTCTCTAAGACCCAGGCCCAATACAAGGATTTTTGTTGCCCTACCCCCCCCCCCCCTTCCCCAATTCAGCTGTGGAGGTGACCAGCTGCAGCAGCTGGATCAGGGGGAGAGCCACCCTCGCCTTAGGCGGCTGTCTGTGCAGCTGGATCAGGGCAGCAGGTTGAAGTGGGCGGCTCTCCCCTCACCTTTCCCACCCCCGGTCCAGCTGCCGCTGATAAGGGGCGGGGAGCTCTCCCCGCAACTGGATTGGGGACGGGGAGAGCTGCCCCCTTCAAGTTGCCGCCTGTGCTTCCTTTATAGCAGTGCGGACCCTGTTAAGATCAGAAGGAACTGTTCAGATAAACTAGCTTAACATCCTATAGACACAGGACATGGAATTTATCCCAGTTGGATTAAAGGGCATCTTTAGGAACTGTTGCACTTGCACCGTATCCATTTCAGAGCTTAGCTTCTAGCTTTGTATTCTGATATCCTTTATTTCATGGGTTTTTCACTGGTTTATAGGCTCGTTCCTTTTCAAATTAATTTTGTCCCGAGCCTTTTTAGTTTTGACACCCCATTATTTTCCTTATTGTGTTCTTTGCACGCCTCACTAAGAAATCCATAGCCATCCATTCCCTATCATTAGGGTTACCACACCTGCCCTTTAAAAGAAGATGCAAATGAAAAATGCATGTTACAGGGCGACATTAATTCCAATGCAGCCCTGCAGCATGTCTTTTCATAAGCATCCTCTTTTAAAGGGGAGGTATGGTAACCCTACCTGTCATTCATTCACCTTCTTTGTTGTGGTTTCATCTCTTGACCATCTTTAGCTAGTAGCAATTCTTATATTATTACATCAGTGTCAGTACAGAGATATGAAATTTCAGATCAAACTGCAGGAGCCAAAAAAAATATATTCATTCGCCAGACTTTATCCTGATTTGCCCCGCTGAACCATGAACCAGTTGCCAGCCTCTGTTTTCTGGGCGCCAATGGCTCCCGGGCAGCTGCGTATTTCATGCCCTGGCAATCCCATAGTGTGAAAACCATGCACAGAGATCACGGCACCTCTCTGGCCCGGGCTGGGGCAGGCAATAACTGGCCGCCACTCTCTGGGGCGGGGCGGAGCTCCGACCAAACATGCCCGCGGTCAGAGACTGCACACTTTGGGTATGGGGGAGTTGCAACAGACATGTGGCCGGCTGGCCCCACCCCCAGTGCCCCAATCCCCACCATGACAGGAGCCATGGCAACCAGCCCTGGTGGCCCCCGCAGCTGGGACGGCAGGGCCGAACAAACGCATTGGTGCGCTCAGGTTGGCCCACGTGGGCGGCTCTTAGCCTGGGTCATGCGCCCGGGATCATCCAGGGGACACGTTCCCGGACAGCCGCCTTCCTGCCCTGGAGGAATAGAGGGCCCGTGGGGAAGCCGACGTGTGCTGTGTCCCTGGCCACAGCGGGTCAGCATCATGTCTGCTTTCACTTATAGTTACGTCCCAATGACACCTGCCTCTGTAGTCTGCTTTTTTTTAAATTCGAGAGAGAAAATCAGCCTAAGGGGAGAAGGCGGCAGGGGGGTGGGGGGTGGGAGCAGCCTAGGGGGAGGATGCAGGGTGACCCCTGCCACGAACCATGGGGGAGGGAGAAGCGTGCTGGGCTGGCCTTTGAAACAGACATGACCCAGCCAGTTCCTGTGACTTACAAAGGCCCCCCCCCCCAGTGCCTCTGAGCAGAGGACCTGTCTGCAGGCGTGACTGGCCGCCCCATTTCTCATGTCACCAGGGGGTGCAGAGGTGCCCGTTGCCGCACACTTTCTTTACTTTCCCCGCATGGCAAACTCTGGCTTTTTCGGCAGTGCTTCGTGGCTCATAGGAACATGCATCCCCCCTTCCCCACTTGACTTTGACAGGCGGTAGGATGAGTGGTTATTGGGTGGCCATGCCTGGTAGCATATTGTTTAGAAACACCCTAAGGTATGTAACACGGACTACACTGCAACCGTGGCAGACTTTTTTAGGTCATCTAACCCATTCCCGGCTGCTAGCAGAACGCATTTATTAATACACATGGTAATTTACCCTTCTATTAAATGTCAGAAGACGACATTGATGCCTCTTCTCTTCTTCACTTTCTCAGCTCATGGAATGAGTTAAGCAATTAAATGAGCNAATGAGCTCCTGATGGAATAGTGCATTCCCCGCCCTCGTCCCATTTCTGTTAACTAAATCATTTCCTCTCCTCGAGCCACTCTCTAATCTGTAGTTCCCCGTGCCGAATGGGATGATATTCCCTGAAAGAAAATGTTTAAGAGGCTCACGTTTTTGGCTGCCATACCCCAAGAGAACTGGGGGAGGTGCAGACACAGCCGAATTTCCCCAAATTTAACCCAGTTGCTCCCTAGAGTGAATTAATGTTTATTTAGCAATTCACTATACATACAGATAAATTACTAAAACAAATAATTCAATAAAACCAAATCTATAAAACATTAAATATCAACCAAATGTTTCTTCTTACTCAAAGTTTAAAAAGCAAAAGTCACCATTGAGTTAATATTATCATTTTTAGAAGTCAATAACAATTCTAATTTCTGAATGAATAGTAAAAATTCTCTGCCTTCCAACACTAGCGAAATCCACTGCACCCTAAGCTCTGAGTAAAATCTACAATTAAAAAGTATATGTGGGAGATCTTCAAGTTCCTCAAGCTTGCAAGGACATGTTCTAAGAGAATAAGGCAGTTCGGAAAAACAACCCCTGAGTACCACTGAATCAAATAACTGAAAATACAGTAATAAAAAGAAGCTACGTAGACAGGGCTTAGCTGTAGAATCAAGATATCTTTCTCTGTCAAAAGTAACTTTAAGCTGCGGATGCCAAGGAGCGGTCTTCAATAAAGAATTCTTAGCAAGATCGTCCTGTCTACATATATCGTTTACTCTTTGTCTAACGATAGCATTCCCCTGAGGACAATTTCCCCACAGAAGATATATTGTCTTAAGACAATAAAGAATTGACCAGCTTAGGCTGGAGGTACTGACGGTTTCCTTTACAATGGCGCTGCTCTTTTAGGCAACAGTCAAGCAGTTGATTTGGGTCTAGATTGTTCAGTTTTGACTGATATTTTGAGATGGATGTCGGTTGCCGGCCCTGACGGGGGCAGGAGCCCCAGAGCAGGATCACGACCGTACCTCCTTCCCTCGAGGTACCGCTAGACGCGGCGCCGCCGGCTGTGGGGCCTGCCGCAGCGCCAGGGACTCCTTCTCCCGCACGGCGGGCACCAGCAGTGCCGCTGGACGTACAGGACGCTGGGGTTGGGCAGAGTGATAGGTTAGGCGAGGCCACGTCCCCCCATATGCTGTTCAGCACGCCTCCAGGCGTGTGCGGGGGGTGGGGCCTCAGATAGAAAAAACAGCGCCGCAGTTCAGTTGGCGCTGGTGATTGATGCAGAGAGACTGGCCAGAGAGCAAGCTATGTGATTGAATTGTGAATACTTGTAGTGATACGTGCTTGGAACCGTTGTCTATTTGAACTAGTGAGTGAGTGTTGGATTTCCCTTCCCCTGTGATTCCTTAAGTGCGTGTGGAGAGCATGAGCATGTGTGTGAGTCCATCCTGGTTCCCTTCCCCCCTCCTCCATGAGCATCTTCCCTTCCCCTTCCCCCCCTGTGCCTGGGTTCCCCTTCCTGGTTTTCCCCCACAAGTTGCACACGTTCTGCCCATCCCCCCTACTGGTGTGGGTTATCAACGGAGTGTGCTTGGGAATTGGCCCGAGGCTCCCTACAACCACTTGGCCCCCTATGATGATAGGGATCTTGCCTCAGTGAGGCGTAGTGATCCACCTACTATCCTGACGGGCATTTATACCTCGATAGATTCCTCCCAAGCTAGAGACCGGGTGCGTGACTGGTCAGTTGGTGTGCAGGGAAGTGGACCTTTGTGGTCTGGGGCCCCTGTTTCCCTTCCAACTCCCCCTATCCCGGTGACATGGAAAGAACAGTTCTACTAGAGACTGAAAAGGTCCCTGTCTCTGAACGAACAATAGAAGTTGGAGTGCTATTTGGCAAATGCAACCATCTCCTGAGAAACGTGTTGCGCACGCTCCAAGTCCTTAGCTGACGAATAGGCCCAGATCTCAGCTCCATATAGTATTGGGGCCAAAGATTTGGCTTTGAACACTCTCAAAGCTGAGGATATTTTCAGTTTCTCAGAAGAATTCATATATTTTAGAATAACTTTAGAGGATCCAATGGCTTTTGTCAAAATCTTCTGTTTCTGGCTTAGCCATGAATCAGAGCTAGAGACGGAAATACCTAAATACACATAAGAGTTGGTTTGAGTTATTATATCCTAGCCATTTATATTTTAATAAATCCTTACCCATAACTACTACTTGAGATTGATCATGATTTAACGGTCAACTCATTTTCTTTACAGTAAATACTTAGGGCAGTTTCTCACCTTCGCAAACGGGTCCTTAGAAGCGCGGGATAGGGAGACACGAATGCAAATCGGGCATGTCTTTGATAAGGTGTGACTGTCCCAAGGCAGGTGACTGAGGCTTTTTTGTGTGTTTACGAAGGCGATTGACAGAGCTAGATATAGCAGATCAGACAATTTCCTTTGTAAACACGCATGAAAGCTTCAGTCTCCTGCCATGAACATTCCCATAAAAATCCCACCCTTTGACCAGCCCCATAGTTCTCCCCCCAGCAAACATCACATTCCCCATAAAAAATAGCTCATTCCTGTGCTGCACCCCCCACCTCGTAGGGAAGCCATGGCATCAACAATACCTCCCTCCCGCCCCCATGCCGTACCTCCCCCTCTTACAGAAGAACCATTTGCATAACTTGTCCTAGTCTCTATTTTCCCCAACACACACAGTTCATAATGATTTGAAACCTTTTTGAGGAGGTGGTTTTGTCCTTCCCAGCCAATATTCTATTTCTGTAGTGGACCCATAATTGTGCGTTTGTTAATATAACAGTCGGTTGCCATGACGATGTGTGAGGTCACCAATGTAGTATTTTACCGCAAGGATTATGGGCTGCGAGTGATCCAACCCTTACTTAAATACACAGGAGTTTTCCTTAATGAGCAGCAAACAGAAGTAAAATCTATGGAAAGCAAAAAAACAAAATAACAGTACATGGGTTTGTTTGTTTTGGTAAGTTAGGATTTCCTATGGTAAGTCAGGATTCCTGTGTTAGCCTCGTGTTTTCTATTAAGGATATGGTATGACTTTTTCTGCCTCTGATCTTGTATAGCACCCAAGCACCATGCAATCTGCAGCATAGTTGTTTAAGAACAAATATGGCTTTTCTGAACTGCATTTATTGAACAGATTATTAAGAGCCTACAGAGCCAGTATCAAGAGCCATTTACAGCACTAGACTGAGAGCCAGTATAGCCTAGTGGGTAAGGTGTTAGACCTCGGAGACGAGAGTTCAAATCCCATCTTAGCCACAAGCTCGCTGGGCAGCCATGGGCAAGTGACGATCTCTGCGCTTCATTTCTCCGTCAGTAAAATGGAAATAACGTATCTCTCAGAGGATATCGTGAGAGTGAAATAAGAATTGGAAAGCACTTTTAACACTGAAAGTGCCAAATCTATATTATTTATTTATTTGTTTGTATACAAATTTTGTGTCCCATCTCTCCTGGCACACAGCTCAGGGTGGCGAATGCTCAATAATAATAATTTTAAAATGCCCTCCCCATCCCTCCAGAGTTATGGAAGTCCCTTCCCTTGGAGATTTGTCCAAGACCAAGACTCATTTTGGCAAAAGCCATAAACAAACTAACTAAGCCCAAGCTTGCTCATCTTCCGGAAGCACTATAAGACAGTTTTGTTTGGCAGGCAAAGATAAGGTTGGGTGGGGGAGTTTAGGGAATTGGGGTGGGTTTTTAAGGGGATTTTTATATGTTTTTATGTGCTTTTAAAATATGTTGCAAGCTGTCCTGAGCTTTAGGGAAAGGGTGGGGTATACAATTGAATAAATCATTTTTTTTAAAAAACAAGCCACCCCCATCATTCTGTTGCATTCAGTATTGAAATATTGTTTCTCTACAGCTATTTGATTGAATATAGCGGATTTGTTTTTCTAAAAAAAAAGAAAAAAAAAAGGCAAACTGCTTGAAGATCAGGAAAGGGAGTTTTAATGTTACGTCCAAAATGCCTCCTGCCTTTTACTAAAAAAGATGGTTTTCTACCCAAACGATTTGTTAGGTTGTGTAGTTTGTGCACCTAGAGGAGACAGCAAGTGGAATGGACGGAGAGAAGGATAGCTGGTGTAAACTCGTGCAGGGTAAAAATTGGAATAAATAAATAATAAATAAATATAGGCTGCTTTCAGAGGAGCATAAGAGTGGTATTATTCCGTCGAGATCTGCACTGAAAGTGATCGTCTGAACAGCCGTACCGGTATAAAAATAGTTCTACTTCTGGGTTGAATGTCGGTCTAGTTCAACCTGGATTTAAAGGTCTTGTCTTGGCATTTAAAGGTCTGTATCTGATTGAAATAGTGTCCGTGTGAATGCCTGAACTGATATTAAGCCCCGAGACCAGAGAGATTTGGAAGTAGAGTGAACATCCCCTCTACCCATCCACTCCAGGGGCTCATGACAGCAAGTGACAGACAGCAAGAACGTTGTGAGGGATGGGGCTCACAGCTGCCCCCACAGCAGCCAGGAGAGGCACCCAGGCAGGAAGCAGACCAGAGACGCAGGGACTCTGTTCCCGGATTTCTTTTCCTTTTATTATAGATTTAGGAATGTTTTTTTCTCTTTATTTATTTATTTATTTATTTAATTAACAGATTTTTACTCCGCCCCTCCTGCCAAAGCAGCTCGGGGCGGCTAACAAGTATAAAAAGATAAAAATACAATATAAATATAATAAATACAAATATATATATAAAACAACCCAGTCCACCATGGGGGATGTCAAAGAACCCCCCACCCCAACGCACAACCCCCCCTCCCTACCCATCTCGCTCACTGAATTCCTGGCAGAACAGCCAGGTCTTACATTGTCGGTGGATAGAGGAGAGATCTGGGGCTACCCAGGCCTCCACTGGAAGGGAGTTCCACAGCCTCGGTGCGGCCACCGAGAACGTTCTCTCCATAGTTGCCTCCCCGAGCCACTTGGGGGACTTCGAGAAAGGCGCTCCCGGCAGACCGTAGGGGGTCGATCCAGAAGCCAGGGAGTGAGGCGGTCCCACAGATAGGTGGGACCCAGGCCGTATAGGGCTGTATAGGTAAGCACCAACACCTTGAATCGGGGGCTTGGAAGACTATTGGCAGCCAGTGCAGAGATTGGAGCACTGGTGGAATGTGCTCACAGCAACCCATCCCTGTTAGGAGGCAGGACGGCGCATTCGGCACCAGCTGCAGTCTCCAAACTGGTAGCCCCATGTAGAGCGCGTTACAATACTCTAGTCTTGAGGTGGTAAAAGCATGAATGAGAGTGTCAGGATCGGAGTCCGAGACAAACAGCCAACGCACCAGATGTAATTGGTGAAATCGCTCCTCACCACAGCCCCACCTGGAGATCCAGACGGAGCTGGGAATCAAGGAGCACTCCCAGACTACGAACCTGGGGGACGAGCAGCGGGCAAACCCCATCAATGACAGGGGATACCATACCCACTGCCTTACACACTAACATCACTTCTGTCTTGTTGAGATTCAGCCTCAGGCGGCTCGCCCTCATCCAGTCCCCCACACTCGCCAAATACCGAGTAAGCACCAAAACTACCGGGTCTGAGTCAGATGAAAAGGAGAGGTAGAGTTGGGTGTCATCAGCATATTGATGACACTGCACCCCACACCATCTCAGGACCTTGCCCAGCGGCTGCATATACACATTGAGCAGGAGAGGGGACAAGATGGAACTCTGCAGGACTCCACACGAGAGGTCTCAGGGAGATGAAGAACGGTCCCTGAGCCCCACCTGCTGAATTCTCCCAGCCAGGAAGGAGCAGAACCATTCTAGAACAATTCCACCTACTCTGACTCTGCCCCACCGGTGAGTCACCAACATCTCATGGTCAATGGTATCAAAGGCAGCCGACAGATCTAACAGAATCATCAGGGTCGACCGACCCTGATCCAATTCCCTGTGGAGGTCGTCGACCAAAGCCACAAGCACAGTCTGTGCCATAACCTGGATGAAAGCTAGACTGTGAGGGGTCCAGAAAACCGATGCTCCGATAGTCCATATGCTCCTGCAGCTGCTGAGCCACTACCCATTCAATAACCTTCCCTAAAAAGGGAAGGTTAGAGACAGGCCGATAGCTGGCAGGGGAGTCAATGTCAATTGATGGGTTCTTGATCAGAGGCCGCACCACCGCCTCTTTGAGGCAGCTCGGCACTCTGCCCTCCCAAAGGGAGGCATTGACCACCCCTGCCAGCAACAGACCTAACATCTCCCGACTGGCCTTAACCAGCCAGGATGGCATGGATCTAATTCACAAGAGGTGACTTTAACTGCTCCAAGAACATCCCCTGCATCAGCAGGCGACACCCACTGAAAGTGATCCCACAAAACTAGACAAGATGGGGCTTCCATAACCTCTGGTTTTCCTAGTGTAGTAAACGCAGCGTCAGAGTCGCAGTGAATACAAGCGATTTTATCCATGAAGTAGTCAACAAACGTGTCACAGCGGGCACCGCAAAACTCCGGTTCCAGGTGGAGGGAAGCTGGACCGACCAGCCCACTCACCATCCAGAAAAGCTCTGCCGGACAAGACTTTGCAGATGCTATAAGGGCAGCAAAGAACTCCTTTTGCTACCCGCACAGCTACGGCAGAGGCTCGTAAACTAGCTCTATATTACAATCTGTTGGTTTCAGCACATGAACGACGCCACCATTGATCCAACGCCGCCCTTCCCACTTAATTTGCCGCAGGTTCTCCATAAACCAGGGAGGCTTGCGGCACGGACGCTTAGGGAGTGGATGCCTGGGAGCCATCAGGTTGATGGCCTCAGTCAGCAGGGTGTTCCAAAAAGCAACGAGGTCATCGAGCAAATGGTCGTCAGGATCAGAGGGCAGTTCCCCAAGAGCATTCCGTAACGTCTCTGGTTCCATTAGTCTCCGGGGATGAACCATTCAAATTAGTTCCGCACCTCTCCAGTGGCAGACATGCGCCGGGAGACAGGCCCACAGGAGGTCCATGACAAGGGCTCCGCTGACACCTCCCCTACCAACGGATCCCCTGCCTCTAGGCCAGTGTTTTTTAAACTGAGTGGGCTGCATCTGGGCAGCTGTCTACTGCGCAGGCTCTGCCTCCTCCCCACTATGAGCCTTCGCAAGGTAGGAGCCCTGCAAGACACGCTCTCCCTCCCCCACTCTGGAGTCTCAGGAGTGGATCGAGCAGCACCCGTGCTGCCTGAGGGTCTTCTCTCCTGGCCGGGCTTAGAGACAAGAACTGGCACTCTCTCCCTCCTGAAGGGACTCGGGAGATCCGCACCAGCTTCCAAATGCTGCGTTTCAGGCAGTCACCCACAAGCCACTTATGAAGAGCCACAAGCAGGTAAACGGGATGATGATCTCATGCACCTCGCCTCTGACCCCTCGGATCTCCCTCTGCAATGGGAGGTGCAGAGCTCTGCCCACCCCTGTAATGGGAGTGGCAGGAGGAGAACAGAAATTCAGCTTTGGTGAACCATGAGATTGACGGAGTCCTCCTAGTGACCCTTAGGGTCAGACAGTGTTCAGACAGCCATACCGGTTTAATTATTTATATCGGTGTGACTACGTTCATCTGAACACTTAATCCTGATTAAAACTATGTGACTATAATGCCGGATTTATAAATAATGCAGGCGTTAGAGCATTCATCTGAAAATAGCCATAATCCTGTTTCAACAGAGCTCAGTTTTGATTCCTGAGATGGTGACTTCCATGTTGGACTCAACTGTAAGAGATGGGGATATAGTAGTTCAGATGTTGTCTTTTATTGGATCAACTTTTGTTGGTGACCGCAAACAAGCTTTTGGGTGACGCAGGGCCCAGTTTTACTATAGAACACAGATGTGTAAAGGCAAAATGAGTTTTGCATCATTCATAATGCTGTTGTCTTAGCATGTTTATTTCATCTAGTAAGACCTGTAGGAGCAGCTTTCCAAGCAAATATTAGGAAGAACGTGTATGCTACAGTGCGTTTTTAAGAATGGTAGCAAAATCCTTCATGGTATTTTTGTCCCAAAGAAAATTCACCAACTAATAGAAACAAAAAGTCCTACATTGAAAACGTATCTTATAAAAAGTAAGTTGTGTTGTTAAGAATAGCATGAAGCTACAGAAATGGCTAGAAATGGTGGTGAGGGTTATAGTAAGAGGAAGTTATTACATCAGCATGTTCCAAATTGAGCAACTATGACTGTTTTAAAATGAGCAAGGCTGACGGGGGGCAAGGAGGGAATCGTTGTGTCCGCTGAGTGGAACAGCCACGGGTGCCCACCCAGCCGGAGTGAGTGGGGAGGGATTGTAACGGGCGGCTCCCTGAGTGACCGTCATGCCCACTCCATGCACTCCCGCCACCACCAGCCATGCAAACAATTCATACGGGTGGCTGTTTCCCCAAACCCCAACCAACTGCTCACCCTCTGCCATGACACACAGATGCGGACACCATGGGAACATGAAGCTGCAGGAAGGGGTAAGTAACCCCTTCCTGCCCAGGAGCTGGTGCAGCCACTGCAGCTGCTGGCAGTTCCGGGGTACAACGGAGGCACGTACTGGGCAGGACATGCAGCAAGCTACTGTCGGAGCAGCTGTCCTCCATGGTGTTGCCGCTTCTCTCAAGCATTGCAAGGGGGGTGGAGGGGCTTGTGCTTTGAGCTAACATGGTTGTGTATTTCACACACGTCATTTAAGAGCTCCCCAGAGAGCTCCCAGCTGGGGCAGGACCAGAGAGGTGGCCGGCCAGGGACCTGTCCGCTGGTGTGAATGGGCGCTCCAGTTCACGCGGGTAGGGGATGTGTGGGTGTTTCTCCCTACGCACTTCCTTGCCTTTCCCTACACAGGGCATTCCAGCATTTTCTTTGATGCCCTGAGTGACCTTGAGTGGTTGCTGTGTGGGTCACGAGAGCGTGCACCCCCACCCCCGAAACACCTTCATATGACTGTTTGGATACATGATTCATGGGTGGACCTGTGTAGTTGCTTCTTATCTAAAAATGACATGTGTGTTATCTTAAATTTAATACAAATTAGAAGTAGTGTATGACATGCATAATGGTCATACTTTGTAGACCTTCCAGGACAATATGCAATCCCTTAACTAAAAGCCATCACATCTTAAGTTGACAGGTGATTGGGCCTTTCCTGTGTCAGGCCTCTTAATGTGGAACTTGCTCCCTCCAAATGTTGGTCTTAGTTCCTCCCTCCTTACCTTTAAAAAGTGCCTGAAAAATAAATTGTATTTATTTATTTATTTAGTTAGTTAGTTAGTTAGTTATAAAAGTAGTCCAGTATTCAGACAAAAGACTCTAAACCAGTCTTTTCCTTTTTTTTTCTTTTCTTTTTTAATACATGGTTCCTAAAAGAAATTTCAAGATCCAAATATTGTTTGTTACAACCTGATTTAGGATTTTTGACCTCTAACCATACTGCATCACTATTGTTCTAGTATCCAGCATAGAAAACTTGTGATGCTGTCTCAACTCAAATGAAACAAAACTGTAGTGTAGCAAAAGACGGCAAACACACTCTTCCCAATGTTCTTCTTCTTGAGTAACACGTTTCTGTTGATTTGAGACCCTTCTCACCTAGCTGGGATTCAGGAGACTGGGGTCTATTCTTAGCTATGTGATATTGGACAAGACTGATAGCCTCTCTGTGTCAGTTTTCCCATTTGTTATATCTAGATAATGATATCTGTTATGGAAAAGTGTTTTGAGATTTGCAGATGGCAAGCATGCCGTAACTGCTGTCTTATTTATTAGCGTGCCTTTGACACTTTCTTTCCATAACAAACCAATGTCGCTTTCCCTCCTTACACGTCTGAAATTGTGCTGCACATCATTTAGAAACATTATAATGTGATTGTTTCAATTAATTTGCTACATATGTAGCACCTATCTTGTAATCTGCATTCACGGTACCACACCTCCCTTGTAACATATATAAAAATTCCTGGAACATGTGTAACGTTAACTTCTGCCGTGGTGGAAATCATGGTATGGCTTTTTGATAACTGTAAATCTAGTTATATGCTTTGATGGTCACTTCCTTACCAGGAGAAATGATGCGAAATGCAGATGTGCTTCTTCTTGAAACTTTAGATTCACCTCCCAATTCCCATATTGTTTGCACCCAAAGATGAAATTAGAACTTCCTTCAATTGTCCTCGTTGTGTGTCCCAGTGCTCCAAACTGACGCATATTATATAGTTTGCTTCTCCCACACAAGGCTAAGGGATTTTCACAATGCAACAGCTTCTAAAACTAAAAGGTGGCCAAAGTTCAAAAATTAGTTCTATTCTTCTAAGCCCTGCAAGGCTTTGAGATCTTTTCAATAGAGACCTGCCCATGCCTTGCGCGCTCTTGTCATTATTATTTTTTTGCTCTTTTGATTCAACAGCAGTAGTAGTAGTGGCAATTGGCCACCTCTGCAGCTGATTTAGTGTCTTTCTCAAACACTTGAAGTACTAATAGTTGAGCATCAACAGGTTAATTTCAGATTTGGATGCTCATGAGAACTAGGGCTGAAACGGGCACTTAATTTAGTACCTATGAGTAATAGCTGCATTTTTCGGTGCCGCCTTGGGTACCCAACAGGTTACGTGAATACCTGAAAAATCAGTAATTTTTTACCGATTAGTGTTACCAATTTTCTGATTACGGACCAATATATCAGAATGGAAATAAAAAAAATTAGGAATAGAAGTCAATTTTCCAGGACATCGGGTACCTGAATCAGGTCACAATCGGGTACCAATCGATACCCCATGTCAGGTTAATTTGGGTACCGGAAAGTCAACAGGTAACATACCGGTTTTGTGTATACTCACTTTCAACTCTAATAAGAACCCTTTCGGTTAAGAAAGCAAGCCTGAAATCTTATAAGGATTTACAGTACTGCAATATTGCATGAACATAAGAAGTGCCATGCTGGGTCAGACCAATGGTCCATCTAGCCCAGCATCCTGTCTCCGACAGTGGCCAATCACGGTGGCTTGGGCGAAGCACCCAACAGGTCACAATGGGGGATCCATTCCCTGTTGTTTTCCCCCAGCTCCTGTCATGTTCCCTGATCCTGTCTGGCTAATAGCTGCTAATGGATCTATCTTCCAGAAACTTGTCCAAACCTCTTTTAAACTCAGCTATAGTACTGGCCCTTACCACAGCCTCTGGCAGTAGATTCCACAACCCAATTATACGCTGAGTGAAAAAATATTTTCTTTTATTTGTTTTAAACTTGCCACCCATGAGTTTCATGGAGTGTCCCCTAGTTCTAGTACTAGCTGAGAGGGTAAATAACTGCTCCTTGTTTATTAGTTCCACACCACTCATGATTTTATAGACCTCTATCATATCTCCTCTCAGTCGTCTCTTCTCCAAACTGAAGAGCCCCAACCTACCAAGCCTCTCCTCATACGGGAGCCCTTCCATGCCCTTGATCATTTTTGTTGCCCTTCTCTGTACCTTTTCTAGTTCAGCTATGTCTTTTTTGAGATGGGGCGACCAGAACTGCACACAATATTCGAGGTGCGGTCGCACCATTGATTTGTATAGAGGCATTATGACATCCTCAGTTTTATTCTCTATCCCCTTCCGAATAATTCCTAACATTCTGTTTGCTTTTTTGACTGCTGCTGCGCACTGCGCTGTGGATTTCATTGTATTGTCCACAACCACCCCCAGATCCTTTTCCTGAGTGGTAACTTCTAGCTTAGTACCCAGCATTGTGTACGCATAGTTTGGATTATTTTTCCCTACGTGCATCACTTTGCACAAGAAATACTACACGACAATTTTCACCTCCCAGTTTCATCCAAACATACAGTACATCCTCACTCTTGCTGAACTCTTGGGATCTTCATAAAATCATTCAACTATAGGGCTGAAAGGATTCTCAAGGATCATCTAGTGGAGGGCATGAAATTTCTGATCGATCTCAGGGGGCAAAAACAAAAATTTCAGTTGCCAGATATTATGGTCCTGATATTACACCGTTCTTGCCCCACTACACCCCTGAACCAGTCACCAGCCTCAGTTTTCTGGGCACCAATGACTCCCAGGCACCTGCAGATTTTGCACCCTGATCTAGTGTAACCATCCCCCTGCTCCATGTGACAGCCTCTGCCTACGACAGGGCACACAAATGCTGCTCCAGCCAGGTTTTGAAAACATCCAAGGAAGGGGATTTTTGCAACCTGATTGGACAGCTTATTCCATTGCCCAATAGTATTCAGTTAGATTTTTTTTCTTGCAATATTTAACTAAAATCTACATTGGTTCAGTTTAAGCCCATTCCTTCTTTTTCTGTCTGCGGTAACAGTGACGGTAACAGTGATCTTTTAAAAATATTTGAAAACTACTATCAGCCCCCCTCCCCCCTCAATCTTCTTTTCTCAAGGCTGAACATACCCAATACATTCAGTTGTTTCTCATGGGGGGTTTTATTAGTGTGTTATGGGTTTTGTTTTGTAGTTGTTTTTATGATAATGTATTGTCAGCCACCCTGAGCCTTCAGGTATAGAGCGGGATAGAAATTGAAGTAAATAAATACAGCTTGTCTTCCATACCCTTTATCATCTTACTTGTTCTCCTCTGAATTTTGTCCAGTTTGTCTACATCCTTCTTGAAGGGCAGTGTCCAAAACTGAACACAGTATTCCAAGCAAAGTCTCACCAGAGATGCACAAAGCAGCATCACCACCTCCCACATCTTTGATACGATGCAGCTTTTAATGCAGCCCAAAATGGCATTTGCTTTTTTCATGACAACACAGCATTACTGACCATCTTTATTATAGTGAAGAGTTTGTAATAGCAAAAGGACAATCGGGAACAATCAAAATGCCAGGGAGAGAACTGCCAGGTTTGTTATAGCCAAGAGTCTGTTATGTAGAGAATTTATGGTACGGATATGCTGTATTATTAGAGATGCCCCCGTTTTTATTACTGGAACCAAATTGTGAGCCCCCCCCCAAATTAGGTTAAATTTGACTTTTTGAACCCTTTCCAGGTCAGATGCCTTTTAAACTTTATTAATTCAGATTTTTATACCACCTTTCCCATTAAGGCTCAGGGTGGCTCACAACATATAAAACCAGCTAAATATCCCCATAGCCCCACATCTTTTCCCTAACCCCACCCAACCCTATCCCTGCCTACCAAATGCCCAGCCAAACAAAAAGTTCTTACAGCGCTTCCAGAAGATGAGCAGGCTTGGGCTTAGACAGATCAATAACAATATTTGTTAGCACAAACCTATTATAATAGTTTTATAAACCGTTCCAAAATCAAAGGGGATATAAGGACAGACAACAACTCTAATGAGATGCACAAAATACTTACATTTAAGGAGCGTTGGGAAAGGTTTGACCTATTTGTCTTAGCAGGGGACACCAACAATCATGAGTGAGAGAAAAGTATGTGTGTAAAAGAATGACATGTATGGAAGCCAGTTGGGCACTCTTTTTGCCTTTTGCATAATGCACAAATGAGGATCTATCCAATGACTTGAAAAACAACAGATTTAAGTTGGTAACTGGATTGGTAACTGGCTGAAGGATAGGAAGCAAAGAGTAGGACTAAATGGTCAGTTTTCACAATGGAGAGAAGTAAATAGCGGAGTGCCCCAGGGATCTGTATTGGGACCGGTTTTGTTTAATGTATTCATTAATGAACTGGAAAGGGCATTAAGATGTGATGTGATCAAATTTGCAGACGACACCAAGTTATTCAAGGTAGTTAAAACACGAGCAGACTGAGAAGAATTGCAGAGGGATCTTGCGAGACTGGGTGCCTGGGCCTCTAAATGGCAGATGTATGTGAACAAGTGCAAAGTGATGCACATGGGGAAAACTAATCCAAACTTTATGTTCGCAATGCTGGGTTCTAAATTAGGAGTTTCCACTCAGGAAAAGAACCTTGGAGTCATTGTGGAGAATACACTGAAATCCTCAGCTCGGTGTGTGGCGACAGTCAAAAAAGCAAACCGAATGTTAGGAATCATCCAGAAAGGGATTAGAGAATAAAACTGAAACTATCACAATGCCACTATATAAGTCTGTGACGCAACCACACCTTGAATATCGTGTGTATGTGCAGTTCTGGTCACCCCATCTCAAAAAAGATCTCGTTGAGATAGAAAAGGTACAGAGAAGGGCAACAAAAACGGTAAGGGGCATGGAATGGCTCCCCTGTGAAGAGAGGCTATGGATAGGCTGGGGCTCGTCAGCTTGGAGAAGAGACAACCGAGAGGGGATATGGTAGAAGTTTATAAAATCATGAGTCGTGTGGACGAGTAAGTAGGGAACAGTTGTTTATCCTCTCAAATACTACTGGACTAGGGGACACTCCATGAAACTAACAGACAGTACATTTAAAACAAATAAAAAAGTATTTTTTCACTCAACGTACAATTAAGTTGTGGAATTTGTTGCCAGAAGACGTGGTCAAGGCCAGTAGTCTAGGTGGGTTTAAGAAAAGGTTGGACAAGTGTCTGGAGGATAGTTCCATGAGCAGCTGTTATCCAGGTGGGTTTGGGGACTGTAACCTCTTACTGTCGGGAACTGGGAGTGAACAACAGGGAATGGATCGCCCCATTGTGATCTGTTGGGGACTTCTCCAAGCGACCAGAGTTGGCCACTGTCGGAGACAGGGTGCTGGGCTCGATGGACCATTGGTCTGACCCAGTATGGCACTTCTTACATTTTAAAATCCTCCCTGCACCGCCGGTTGTAGACCCACAGGTCCTGATTCTGTAGGATGCTTGTGGCTGGGGGTTCCGTCCAGACCTGTTGCGCTGGCAGACCTGTAGCAAGACAACAAGGAAAGCCATTTGTTCAGACGACCCCATCCACCTTTCTGCCCTGGTGTCTCAGCCCCTGCACACCCAATGTACAGCCCTTCACCCACCCAGAGGGAAGCAGGAATGGCTGCCTGGCCTATGCTGCTACTGGGGGTGGTTTATGCAGCAGAATCCCAGCACCATGCCGTTCCCCTCCTGTGATCACTGTAGATGAGTGAAGAACGTACCGAAATCAAGGACTGCCATTTATTTATTTATTTAGTATTGCAACATCGTCCTCACCCCCCACAAGGGTTTCACCCCACCCCGGCACCCCACCATTCTGTTATTGTGGTTCCACCCCACCCACCAGCCTGAGGGGGTGCCAAAGTGCCTTGCCACCCACTTCCTGTGTCTGTCATTTCTGTCTGGTGGAGCTTTTTTGTGGGAATTTTCCTGCTGCTCCTCTGCACTCTGCTGGCCACCTGTCAACACAGTAAAAGAAAAAAAACAACAGCACATAATTAGTTAAGAAAATTAATGGATGCCTTTATCAGGGGGCTGTGTAAACACAAACCCCCTCTCCCCTCAGGTGCATTAAGTTACTGCTTTCCTCTGTCTTCACTGCCTCCCCTACAAAGGTGGCATCCGGGGACTCCCGACCCTCAACCAGAACCTTGGGTGGTTCCACGAACAAGGACTGGCTCTCGAGCTTGAGGGGATACACCATGAAAGTCACAGTGTCCATGGGTACTTTCAGACATGACGCTAACCACCCTTTAACCACCCTTGGTTATTTATGCATGTTTCAGGGCTGCATAGGGCACCAATACAGCCCTGAAAGTACCCCATGTCTGCATTGACCAGTGTTGGCTCTGGGGCAGGGACAGGCATGGTGGGATTTGTGGTGGCCGGTTCCATGGTGGGATTGAGAGCAGTGGCAGCAGGAAGCCAGATCCGCCCGCTTCTGGTACCTGGAGAATGTGTAGCCACACAGGCAGGATACAGCAATGGCTACATCCACGCATAGGAATCAGTCAGGAGCTTGTAGTAGGGGCATGTTAACCTCCCAAGGCCAGAGGTGAAGCTGTTGTCCCGGATCACCTTGTAGCTGCGCCTTGGGTCCTTGGCCGGCTGCCGGCAGTGGTTCATGTCCCAGGTGTAGCCCTGCTGCACCATTTGGACTGAAATCTCCCGGAACACCACCTCATTCCTATATCACGTCACTAGGGCATACTGGACCATAGAGCAATGAAGGCCTTGGCCTCGTCCTCGGTTCAGGGAATGCAGTGTTGGCAGACAGATCGGTAGGCAGAGAACGACTGCGATTGTGCGGTGGTGATAGTAGTGTTGGTTGTTGCCTGGCTGTTGGTATTAGACATGGTCCTGATGATGATAATCCTCGGCATGTCATTCCTGAGAACACAACGGTTCGGAAAGGGTATGTGTTGGGGCACATGCTACAAACCAAGACAAGCTGGGAGAGTGTGTTTGAAATGGTGCAGCGGGATTTTATGGCGGATGTTATATGCATGCCAGCAAGACCGGACAGAGGGTCTGGAAGTGGTTGCTGCTCAGAACTTTCTAGGCTATTTGACTGTGACTCTATGGTGCTGGTGGACCAGTATGCGCACAACCTAGTTGACAGGATGCGGCCACATGGGCAGACATTAGCAGGCGAAGCACATGCTCCAGGACCCCGCCATGAGTGCAGGCTACGTGGTCAGTGGGGGAGAATTCCTAATAAAAGGACAAGTGGACATCCACGTGGTGTTGGCTACTTTCTATGCCCTCTCGTCCGGTAATTCGGACAGTGGGAGCGATCTCCCTGACGACCACTAGGAGGCAGCACAACTTTTGCTGGGAGCACGTAGGGAGAACGCTCTCCCGCCATCCCAGTTTGTTGTCTGCCTCAGAACTGATAGGACGTGCAGCCGGGTGCTCCGCACCCACACCACCAATTTCTACGAGGGTGCATCCTCACCATATCTGGGCGCAGCCTCCCCGCACTGCTGGAGGAGGTTTTCTTCATCTGAGCCGGCCTACAGGTTCAGGCCAGAGAGAGACTCGGTGAGGGGACTCCGCGGAGATACCCCCCCCGGGCACGAGGCGCCGCTGCAATGGCTGAAACAGCCAAAACCCGCCGCGCAGCAGCCGGACGGGCTCCACACCCACAAGCCGAAGCCGCTTCAGCTGCAGCAAAAAAGCGCAAGGCCACCAAACGCAGGCCGGAGAATGCGGCCGCGGCGGCGCCAGCAACCGAAAGGGCCAGAGCCGACATGGCGGCGGAGGCGAGGGAAACCGAAAGTGAGGCCTCCCTCCCCGCGCGGCAGCCCCAAGACGCCCGCAGCCCCCAGGATTCCCTCATCGAGGACAATGAGGGGGAGGTAGCTTCAGCTGCCTCCTC
>QEPC01003143.1:5087221-5111148 GCA_003113815.1 Sphenodon punctatus | reverse complement strand
CCCCCCCCCCCCGTGGGTGCTTGTGTGACCTGGGGGTTTGGGCGCCCCCGGACTGGACCGTGTTACTTCCCCGGGTGGGGGGGTGTCGGCGTGTCGCTGGACCTGCAGAGGGGCTCCACCGGACCTCGCTGCCCTCCATCTGCCCCTCTGTGACTGTGGGGCCACCGTTCTCCTCCTGGACCCTCCCTGCCGGGTGCGCTGTGCAGTGCGGGCCCCCATCGTGCCTTGCTCCGGGGGTCCCGGCCCCCCCTTTCTGAGACTGGCTCCTTTGCTGTGGGGGCGCCTATGTGGACTGGGGTGCTGTGGGGGTTGCTGCTGCCTGTCCCCTGCCCCTTAACTGTGCCCCCCCTCGTCCCTCCCGTTGTTCCTTGTGCTGTCTTCCGGGCGCCCCTGCCCCCCCTTCCCGACCTTTCCCTGTGTGTGTGTGTGTGTGTGTGTGCGCGTGTGCTGTGTGTGGTACCTGTCAGTCTGTTCTCCCTCTTCCCCCCTCCCTTCCCGTTTCCCTTGTGTGGGCGTTCCCTTTTGTGCCTTTTGACTTCGTTTGCCCTTTGGCTGCCATGTCTGTGTCCCGCCCCTGCCCGGTGCCTTCTGCGGGTTCTGACCACGGCTGGGGATCGGCTGCACGTCTGATGTGCTGCCCCGGTCCGTGATGGGTCGGCCCGGTTCCCGGCCGTGGTCCCAGTCCCGTCACGTCTGTTAGGGGCTTCTTTTCACCCCGGGCCGCGGTTGTTCTGTTCACCCCCCCGGGGGTTCACTGTGGTGAACCCTCCGCCCGTAACGTCTGAAATCACCCTTATGTCTCTGCAATCCTAATTAATCTCTTTAAAAAAGAAAAAAAAATACCCATCCATTTGTATTTTCTTATAGAATCCATATCAATATATCTGAAATAGATCCTGATTTGCAGTATCTACTAGATAGAAAATGTAGGGGGATTGTTTTTTTTTAATGAGAAATTCTAGTTTAAAATATTTTTAGTGGGGAAAATACACAGGAGATTGATTTAAAAAGAGCCCCACGTGATATTAACCTCCAAACCAACTATTGATTGAAGTAAAACAGGGCACACAGCTGCTGCAGCTGGCTCTGCCTTTCTGACCTCTCTTACGCTGTAGTCCTCAAACTACGTATCCCCACTGATTTCAATGGGATTAATCCAGAGTCAATGATTTGACAATTGCAGCTGTAGTTTCATATTTTTAGCTCCAGCCCCAGAAATATTATACATCTGTTGTGTTACTTCAGGATGCAACCTAGGGGCGGCCAGTCGGGCTGTACATCCCCATTCAAGGCTAGCACCCCCCTTCATTTCTCTCCTACGATTGCCCTTCTTTTATTGCCCTGATGTTCCCCTTCTCTCAGCTATTGCCTTTCACTTAGTTGTGCCCCACCAGAGACCTTGGTTACACCACTGCTTTCTCCTACAGAGGAGAAAGGTGTTTTCTACGCAACACACTGTTGAGTACATCCACCCTCCATCCCCCACCTCCCGCAGAAACCTTATTTTATATTGCCAGATTCAAACCAGTCGCATTCCATTTATTCTGCCAATTGTAGCATGAAGGGATTTGATGCGTTTGTATTTATATGCGGTGGCTGGGGACTTGGAATCATGCGTAGCAATATATTTTCCAAGTCTGCAACTCTTAATCAGTTGCAGAAACCCCAGCAGACATGGTTTTATTTTTCTTGTCTACCCTCGTTAAGTGCCTGATGCGAATTGTCTTTATTAAGAATGCCTGGCCACTGCTGTACATTTCAGCTCTTACAGCTTGGAGCACACCACAATTCCTGCCAGAGAGAATCAAACCTAAATCAGTAGGTTGCCCTAAGACCCAGTCTCATTGTCATGGTTTCATTCTGTCCTCAATCACATGAGTAGGGCTGTAGCGGAATGTCGTAGCGGTAGCTATTTCCGCCGGAAACAGCGTTTCCACAATTAGTGGTACGGCGTGGCAGAAGCTTTCATTTTGCTACTTCCGCAGTTCCGCTAATTCAATTCCGCTACTTCCACAGGTTTCGCAAAATAGCAGAAACATGACATTTTCGCTACAGCAGCTAGTGCAGAGAACGGAGATCCCTAGGGCACTCCACTAACCCACCCACCCCCAACATTCCGCCAGCACTCCAACATTCCGCCAGCGCCACAAAATAGCGGAACAGCGGTTTTCCAACAGTTTCCGCAATTTTTCCGCAGTTCCGCAATTTGCAGAATGCCGGTGGAATTAGTGGAACGTCCGCAGAAAAGCCGCGGTGTGGTGCGGGCAATTCTGAAATGGCGGAATGGAATCGCGGCGCGGTAACAGCTGCTGCCGCATCAGCCCTACACATGAGTGCAAATGTGGAGTAGCTCCATAATAACCATTGGATCTCTGGATTACGTCAATGCAATTGAGAGCAGAATCATGCCCCAAAGCCTTTAGAATTCACTTTTTGTCTTCTTCCCAGGTGGCGAGGGGGAGGGGGATCGCTATTGCCACTGTGTGGAGGCCACCGCGAGCAAATGGAATGCAAGCAGGGGACTCGCCATTTACTATGTTGGACACGCTAAACTTGGGTGGTGGCTGCATGAACTGAACCCGGTCTCCAGCGGGCTATTGGCTCCACTGTTTTCACCCTTAGCTGTAAAAAGTACACTCCAGGGGGAGATACCCCCTTTTTCATGCTAGGTCCTGCCCCTCTTCTCTGAGATTCCGTCTCATTTAGCAGTATCATGGGGTCATGACCCTATGACACCTATTTATCACCATCTGAAAGTGACAGCCTGAAGGCTGAGATCCCTTTTTGTGGCATCACAGAATGCAGGTCCAGTCTCTGCAGGGCCTTGATTGAGACGAATGAGGGAGTTCAGATCTCGCAGAGCAACAGCTTCAAGATGCAGATCGTGGCAGGCATTGTTGCATTGATGCATGTTTTATGTATATTATCAAGGTTATCTCAGTAACTCAACTAGCAATATGGTTCCTGTTGTAATCTTGTTTTTAAATAATGAAAAGAGTAAGAAATGTAGAAAAAGGGGGAGAGTATCCTAAAATCTGTTCTAAACCCTCAGGTTGAGAATCCCCTGTTCTAGTGTACTGTCAAGTTTGTATTTAAATGTTTAAAGTAATGCATCCACATAGATTATTATTTTTGTTGCTTTTCTCTGAAATCTCTCATAATTAGTTGGTTTATTAGGGATTCAGTATTGTCAAGTGGGTAAGGTAGACCTGCAAGATCCTGGTTCAAATCCCATTTTAGCCATGAACTTACTGGGTGGCCTTGGGCAAGTCACGATGGGTAAAAACAGATGCAAAGCTGCCACGGTGGCTTTGCGGGACGGGGAACAGCGGCTCCCACTCTCCTGGTTGGCAGGCAGCACTTAACTATTGTGCCTGCAGCCTGGGCGGCCGACAACTCGTGCCCCGCCCCCCACCATGACAGACAGCCATGGCGGCCGATGATGGGCAGCCCTGGTGGCCCCCTTGGTGGGGTCAAATGGACGTTTTGGCCCACCTGGAATGTGCACCCAGAATCTTTCAGAAGATGCATTCTGGGACAGCTGCCTACCCTTCGCGGGGCACTAGTGGGCCAACATCTGGTGGCTGAGGAACAGATGTGTGGCTGAGTCCAGGCTGTTTTGACCCTATCGCTCTACCT
Source organism: Sphenodon punctatus (assembly GCA_003113815.1). Lineage (NCBI taxonomy): Eukaryota > Metazoa > Chordata > Lepidosauria > Sphenodontia > Sphenodontidae > Sphenodon > Sphenodon punctatus. The sequence continues at coordinate 5,107,509 of QEPC01003143.1, read as the reverse complement.
CTGCTCTCGATTTGTAAAAGGGGAGTAATAATGATCTGTCTCACAAGGGTGTTGTGAGGGTGAGCTAGAAAAAGATTGTAAAGCTCTGTGAAAACCGAGTGTTTTATCTAAATAATAATAATTTGGAGAAATAAATGCAGTATTCCTGGAGCAGACATATTCAGTCTGCATTACAAACAATGTGGCTATCTCCCTACTCCATGAATTGATGCCTGCGGGTAGGATGCTTAAACCTTCATGGCCTTGCTGCATAAGGTTGTTTTCTGCCGGGGAAGCAGAATTTTAAAACCCCGAGAACTTTTAGGACTTGATAAACCATGCTACTACCACTCCCCACCATTGAAAACAATGTTAAGCCTGTTTTCCCAAGACAGGACCTAATTAATTCACCAAGGATTTCCTCTCCCTTTCCTCTAATAATCTTGATTGGTGGTTCCTCCAAAAATTGTTATGTTTGCTAATTGGAGAATTGGGTGCCTCATTATTGAATTTGTTTGGAGTCATTGTCTAATTACGGCTCAGTTGTGCCGCTAGTTCTGCTCAGTGTGATTATTTGCAAGATAATTACTTGTTCCAAGTTAGTTCAGAATTACATGTTGATTTTTTCTGTTTGTCTGTTGATGGCTACGTTGAAAACCTATCCAAGATTGGCTTCAGACCAAGGCTTTGGCATTTTAGTTATAGGAATCTAAGGGTCTAGTTCCATAGCTATTCTCTCTGCAGGCTCTAGACCAGAGATGGGGAACCTTTTCTCTGCCACAGGCCACTTGGTAAGCAACTTACCGATGAGTACCAGCTCCACTGGTCAGATAGGAGTAGAGGGCAGGTGTACTTCAGTCATGTGGTCATGATGGGGAGGAAGGAAAGGGAAGAGCGAGGTCGTGAATCTATACCAGTGGTGGCCAAAATCCCCAAGGGCCATGTACCCAAATCTTCATATGGCTGAACGCCAGAAGATACACACGTGTTGTGCCCCTTTGAACTATCTCCCAGACTGAGCCTCATCTCTCTCTGGCTCTTGCTTTGTGATTAGCTGGTGGAGCCAGTGCTCCTCAGCCTTGACTACTGAGATTCTGAGGATTAGCTGTTGGAACTAGGGTGCAGTGACTTCCCCCTAGCTGAATCCTCAGAATCTCAGTAGCCAAGACTGAGGAGCACTGGACCTGAGGACACGGGACCGTTAAGGCAACACAGATTTTGGGAATCTCCTTGCCCCAGAACCACAGGTGGCTCCCAATCGAGAGTTTGCTCACTCCTGATCTGTTCCATGGATCCATCTGCTCTCCTTGAGGGCATGCCCTCATCTCTAAAAACAGTCAAAAAAAAAAAAAAAGGGTCTTGTGGCACCTTAAAGACTAACAAGAACATTTCTTTATTTTGGCATGAGCATCTGAGGAAGTCAACTCCTGCTGACGAAAGCTCATGCCAAAATAAAGAAATTTTCTTGTTAGTCTTTTAGGTGCCACAAGACTTTTTTTCCCCCCGCTGTTTTTAGAGGTATAGACCAACACGACTCTTCTGGAATGTGCCCTCATTTCTGCTCCTTTCCACTGAGCTCGCTCCTTCACTGATCATGGGGAGGGAATGGATCCCTCACCTTAATCCAGGAGTTGAAAGGGTTCAAATATAAACCAACCATGAGCTGGATTTGGCCCACAAGCTTGCCCCTCCTCTAGACACTGGGAACTCCTTTTGGCAGGCATTTAAACTGACCATCAGGGGGGAAATGCCATCATTGGAGCTCTTTAAGAAGTGAATGGATGAGCATGTGTTCGGGATGATTTAGATCTGGCAAATCCTGCACCAAGCAGGGGGCTGGACTCAAAGATCCTCGTGTTCCCTTCCAGATGTAGGATTTTTCTAAGCATTTTCAGGACGGAGCTTTCTGCCTATTGTTACTGCTGTTAACATTATCGGTGCTCTTACTGTTATATGACTGCCACAATTTTTTATTTTAAAAAAAATATTGTATAGACTACAAGGCTCCTAGCACTCTTTCCTGAGTGGTGAGAAAAGAATCACAGATATTAATGCAAATTGCGAGGGGGGAGTATGAATCAGTTTACACATACTCCAATTTCTCTTACTCTCATGTTCTTTTCCCAAATGATTTCTCTGCTGCTTGTTGCACTCCGAGCTGCTTTTTGTACTCTATCCTAACAAGTTTAGAGAATGCAACGTTTTGTGATCCAAGAGCAGGGCTGAAAGTTGTGAACTAGGTCTGTGCTCCAAAGATGGGTGCTTATCCTCTTTTGCCCAAGTGCACAAGGGGGTTGCACATACATGACCGTTGCTTACCAAAGTGCCACGCTAGACTTGAGTGAGTGCCAAATCCTCCCTCATGATGCAAAGTGGCATAGAGAAGCACAGTCGCAGTCAGCGGGCTCTGAATAGTTAATATATGTAAAGTATGCTCAGAAGTAGGAAAGCACTGAACAGTTTTTAAAAAAAAAATTAAAAAAAATAATTTGTGAGTATTTCTGAGTTTCAGAGGATCGGCAACAAGTGTCCAGCCAGTCCTTAGTAACTTGGCCGAATGCTTGATACTTGATAAAATACTCGGTAAACTAAAACCAAGTGTAGAGTATTTTCCAAGTACCAAGTTCCCTTATATAGGACCAGCAAAAGCCCCATATGTTTACCTGAGTACCAGGCCCATTCCAAACCAAGTTGAATACCAAGAGTACTCGGTAAGACCTGAGTAATTTCCAGTACCGAGTTTCAGCACTACAAGGACAAACAAAGCGTTGTATGCGCATTAACTGATATTAAAACATTCAACTGGGATTTTCGCACCCTCACATTTGTCTAAATTCTTTAGGCAGTTTTGTATATCTCAGCTGGTCTGGACTAGAGCCTCCCGCACAGCAGAAACTAACAATGTTGCATGATAGTCATCTCCTCTTTTTTATTGGCAGCCCATATTAAAATGACACTTTCTCACATTTACAGAGGAATAAAAAGAATACATTTAAGTGTCTATATGCTAATGCTAGAAGTCTTAAAAAGTAAGATGGGGGAATTAGAGTGTATAGAGTTTATAGGCATCACAGAGACCTGGTGGGATGAGGATAACCAATGGGACAGTGTAATACCAGGGTACAGGATATATTGAAAGGACAGAGGAGATCGTGTTGGTGGTGGGGTGTCTCTGTATGTTAAGGACAGCATTAAGGCAAGTAGAATAAAAATTTTACAGGATGCAAACTGTTCCCTTGAATCCCTATGGATTGAAATTCCAGGTATCAAGCAGAAAAGTATAGCAGTGGGGCTATACTATCACCCCCCTGACCAGAATAGAGAGACTGATTATGTAATGCTAACAGAGATTAAACAGGCTACTAAAACTGGGAACGGAATAATAATGGGTGACTTCAGCTACCCCAATATTGACTGGGTGAATGCCTCCTTGGGGCGGGATATGGAGGCAAAATTTCTAGATGCCATAAATGACTGCTTTTTAGAGCAATTGGTTCCGGAACCAACGAGGGGAGGAGCTACTTTAGATTTAGTCCTAAATGGCGCACAGGAACTAGTGCAAGGAGTAACTGTGGCCGAGCCACTAGGCAATAGCGATCATAATATAATCAAATTTGATATAGTTGCTGGAGGGAGAAAGTTAATTAAAAGTACAGCACTGGCTTTTAACTTTAAAAAGGGAGACTATGCCAAAATGAGGAAGCTAGTTAGAAAGAAACTAAAAGGCACAGTTGAAAGGACTACATGTTTGCAAGAGGCATGGAGGCTGTTGAAAAGCACCATCTTGGAAGCCCAGATTACATGCATCCCACAAGTTAAAAAAGGTAGCAGGAGGACTAAACGTCTACCACTGTGGCTAAATGGAGACGCAAAGGAGGCTATTAGAGCCAAAAAGGCATCCTTTAAGAAATGGAAAGCTAGCCCCAATGAGGAAAATACAAAGGAGCATAAACACTGGCAACGTAACTGTAAGGTGCTAATAAGGCAGGCCAAGAAAGAATTTGAAAGGAGACTTGCTAAAGAGGCAAAAACAAATAATAAAACCTTTTTCAAGTATATCAGAGGCAAGAAGCCTGCTAGGGAGTCGGTTGGGCCATTAGATGACCAGGGAGTAAAAGGGGCACTCAGGGAGGACAAGGACATTGCAGAGAAGCTAAACGAGTTCTTTGCTTCGGTCTTCACTGCGGAGGATGTTGGGGAGATACCCACGCCGGAACCCTACTTTGTAGGTGATGAATTGGATGAACTGTCACAAATCAGCGTGACCCTGGAGGAGGTTCTAGAGCAAATTGACAAGCTTAATACGAACAAATCACCAGGGCCAGATGGTATTCACCCCAGAGTTCTGAAGGAACTCAAATGTGAAATTGCAAACCTACTAGTAGTAATTTGTAACCTAACGTTGGCATCTGGCACTGTACCTGAGGACTGGAGGGTGGCAAATGTAACCCCAATATTTAAAAAGGGATCCAGAGGTGATCCTGGAAACTACAGACCGGTAAGCTTGACGTCTGTGCCGGGCAAAATGGTGGAAACTATCATTAAGAACAGAATCACTGGGCATATTGATAAACATGGCTTAATGGCAAAGAGTCAGCATGGATTTAGCAAAGGGAAGTCATGCCTCACTAATCTCTTGGAATTCTTTGAGGGCGTAAACAAGCATGTGGACAGGGGAGACCCAGCAGATATAGTGTACCTGGATTTCCAGAAAGCTTTTGATAAGGTCCCACATAAACGACTCTTGAGAAAATTAAAAAGCCATGGGATAGGAGGTAGTGTTTTGCTATGGATTGGTAACTGGTTAAAGGATAGGAAGCAAAGAGTGGGACTAAATGGCCAGTTTTCACAATGGAGGGATGTAAAAAGTGGTGTGCCCCAAGGATCTGTACTGGGACCAGTTCTTTTCAATGTATTCATTAATGATCTGGGAAAGGGTGTTAAGAGTGAGATGATCAAATTTGCAGATGACACCAAATTATTCAGAGTAGTCAGAACACGAGCAGACTGTAAGGAGCTGCAGCAAGATCTTACAAGACTGGGTGCCTGGACATCTAAATGACAGATGAGATTTAATGTGGACAAGTGCACATTAAACAGACACCTCCCCATCCCCGATCGCACGGACATACACCCATCCCACACACACACTTGTGGGCAAGGGGTGGGGGGCGTCCGTGCGAAAAGGCCCAAAGGTCTCCTTTACGTTTCCTCTCAAGCTGAGTGCACATCCTCTGTCTTCTTGGCACCTCGACTACATATCTGCCCTCTGGAAACACTGGCACCGTACCTGTTTATCTGCCCTCTGGAAACACTGGCACCTCACCTGTTTATCTGCCCTCTGGAACACTCTTCCTATAACCTTTTGCAGCTGGGAAATTTGTACGCTTCAAGAGCGCTTCTCTTAGTCATACATACTGGATTAGATACAAGACATCCAAAGGTGGAGGAGGAAGCTATCCAGACGTCTCTTACGAGAAGCAATGTAAATTTGAATGTGCTGAACAAGAACTGGTGGCCAGCTTTATTTTTTGCAAACTTTTCTTCTTCACTGCTCGTTCAAGTACATGATTGTGCTCAATTCTATGCATTTTGCTATATGTTGTTGTTGTTAATATTGCACCAGCAGTGAACCTGGTGCTGTACAATCATTAGTTAGAGACAGGTCCCTACCCCAGGGGGCTTACAGTCTAATACTGAGGACCACTATGTGGGAAATATGTGGTATTCAATAGTACTGCCAAGGTCTCTGTTTTTAAAAAAGGTCTTTTTTTTTTCTTTTTTAAAAACCCTGTATATAATAAATTCCGCATCCGGCTTGGAACTGAAATCTGTTTCCTTAAACAGAATGATTCCCCCCCCCTCCTCTTTTGTTTTCTCTCCTTTTTAAAGAAAAACACTTCTTGGCATTTCTTTTTTTTCTAAAAAATAGCAACCTGTTTAAAGAATGACAAAGACATTAAAATAGAATGAAAAGGTATTAAGCACATTTCCATAGCACATGGGGAAGAATGGAGTACCTGTGATGCCACAGTGGGGGATTCTAAACTCACTAAAAATAAATTAAAAACCTGTGTATCTTTACAGCAGGGATCGGGAACCTCAGGCCAAATGCAGCCTGCAGCAAGTTTTTAGGGGGCTCCTTTCCAGTTCCTGGAATTGGCCCTTGAATCCATTTCCTATCCCTAAGGATTGGAAAACTGAGCTCAGGACAAGAGAGCAGAGATGAGGGATGTGCACACAAGAATAGGGGACAGATCCGTGGCATAAGGTTCATGATCTGGAATGTCCTTTTCTCGAGCGCATCCCTCTGCTCCCAACATCCGTGCGACCCCTGGAGCTTGTGCTGGTTTTCATAGTGGCATCTGGGAGGGGAAAGGTTTCCTCTCCCTGCTCTACAGTGGATGTTCCTTCAACTTCTAAGCACAAATAACACTCCTCTTTGGACCATCCAGATGTAAATTATACCTGATGAATTTTAATTTTATTTGGAGACTTGCTATCGTAGGGCGTTAACAAACGTGACAGTGGCCCGCCGAGGCCCGCAAGCCAGCAGCAGGTTTGTTGGCGCACCGCCAGATGTCGGCCCAAGATTGCTGCCGGGCTGCAATCCTGCAGATGTCCGGGCTCACAGTCCAGGCATAATGTCTTCCCGATTGGGCAACAGCAGACTATTGTGTGTGTTAACCTGCTGTGACCTGGCCTGGACCAAGTCCGCCGTGGGTGTCCATCATAGCAGGGGGCAGGGCCAGCCGGCTGCACATTTGTGCAGCTCCCTGCCCTTCTCAGTGGCCCAGCCGCCAGCAGTTTCGTTGGCCAGCCCAACCAGGTCGGGACCACGTTGGTGACGGGTTTTCCAATCCAGGTCAGGTCGTGATGGTGGCGCTTGTGCCATCGCATTTGAAAACGCCCAGAATCTATATCTTTTTTTTACGTTCGCCCCAAACCTTCTTTTATTTATTCCTGGACTGACCTATTCTTTGGTTAGTAAATATTCCGGATCTTGAAAATCTTAATCTGTTTGTATTTTAATGTGTTTTAATGGCAGTGAACAAGTCCTTTAAATGCTCCATAATTGGGGGGAAATATAAAAGTACATATACTGAAGAATATGTTTCCCTGTTGGAGAGAACTAATGTTTTATTGTTACAGGTGGAACAGGTGGACTAATGCCATGGTATTTCAGATTGCACAAGAAATGTACAAAGGTTATGGTATTGACAGTTCAGGCATATGCTGTTGGAACAGCCTTTAATATTAATGGCTGCTAGTAGGGTTTTTGGTTTTGTTTTCCCCCCCCCTAACCCTCCAATAGTGAGTTGGTAAAAACAAACCCAGGGCATGGATCCTGCAAACACTGAAAATGAAATCCTTACACCACTGTATCCCATAGGATTTTTTTGACATGGAGTTCAATAGAGAAAGCATTTCCCCCCCCCGTAATTCTGAATAACTTAACCAACAGACATAAATCCCCTTGGATCTAATGGGACCAAAGACAAGAGTATTACTGACTTAGAAAACTGTTTTTGTGACCTAGAAGAATGATCTAGGCAAAGCACATGCTGACACCCACGTGGATTTCTGTTTACTTCAGGGCAGTTTTGTGTAGATTGTTTTGCAGAAGGGGCGGCTTGAACTGTAATGGCTGTAAACAAGTGTCAAAAAACTAAGGCAGAAGGCCGTGTAGTTTACGTTATAAATAAATAAGGCATACACAGAAAATGTAAAACAACAGGGTAGAAGAAACAAAAATGATGCTGAATGGCAGCAGAAAACATAGAACTAAAAAGTAACACCTTAACTACGTTAACGTCCCCTTCTCTCTACATTGCCTCCTTTCCCCCTAATTGATGATAAATTTATTTTTGTTCAAGCCCCGTAATTTATTAATCATGGAGATCAAAGCAAAGGTCCGTGTTTCATACTTCACTACTTTGGGAGTAACTATAATAAGAATTCAGTCACTGTGTCCAACGAGAAGATAAAATACAGATGGGGAACTCTGTGCAGATGCAGGAACGTCCATGCCGAAATTATTCAGCTGCAGTAAAAACTGTGGAAGGGAGTTAAATTTGCCATTGTCCAAGTAAGAAATGAAGTCAGACGTGTATAAAGACCACCCATGGAGTTGTAAATGAGTCTGTCTTTGTAGGTGCTCCTTTTTTTTTTAAAGGGTTGACATTTTGCAAAGATGAAAACTTGAGTGAGTGAAATTTATAAGAGTACTTAAGGGATTTGTAGAGGCCAAGGGTTTAGAAAGTCTTCCTTGGAATTGCAAGCATGTGGCTAGAGACGACTTCCAGGTCACCCCATCCCCCATCTTTCGGCCACCTGTAGATTAACAAGAATCTATCCGAAACAATGAATTAATTAAAAATGTATGAGGTGTTGGGATCTTGCATAACTTTGTCCTTGATTTACAAGCTCTGTGTGCCCTTTAAGATACAAAACATGTCATCGGTCTTTAAAAACATGCTTTGTTTCCACGTCCTAGACATGCACACAAACTTTAAGTACCTGGGCCTGATTCAAGGCTTATCAAGAGGCCTGGTGGAGAGAATGGAATTCACTTTCCACATGCTGAATTCTCCCTGGATTTCACCGAATAAAGACGATTCTTCCAAGTGTGAGGCACCAGGAAAACATGCCATCTCTAGTGGAGAGGGTGGCATATTCAGCTGTGTGTACCTCCACGGCAAGAGGAATGGTAGAGCTGTGTCATTATCTCTGGAGAGACTCTTTTGAGATCTAGCTACCATGGTCTCATTAATGGTGGCCACGTCAGCCATTCATTTCCAGAAGTGCTCAGTGTTGGTCTATCTTTGCTCCTATTTAAGTCAGTCAATTTATATGGGAGTAGAATGCTTTTGAACAGGGATGGGTGAACCTCAGGCCCGGGGGTCCAAATGCGGCCTGCGGCAAATTTTTTATGTGGCCCTTTTCCAGTTCCTGGATCAGACCCCTGGATCCAGTTCCCATCTCCAATCACTGAGCTTAGGGTAAGGGAGCAGAGATGAGGGCAGGCACACAAGGATAGACCCAGCACACAAATCCATGATCTGGGCCCTCTTTTTCTTTGAGGACATGTCTTATGCATCCCCGTAATTGGCATATGGCAAATCTCAGAGCTTGTTCTAATTGTCCTCACCCTTGCTGTAGAAAATCCCATTCTTAGTTTATGGCATGGCCAGGAGGGCTCCAATGCATGGGTGAAGTCCAGCCCATGGCTAGGATTCATTTGGCCTTGTTCCGATTTTCTGGATTTAGCCCATAGATCCAGTCTCTACCCTCAAGCACTGAAAGAATGAATGTAGATGAGGGCATGCTCTCAATAATAGGGGATGGATCCAGGGCATAGAGCAAAGATCTGTGCTCTCTCCTTGCTTCCCCGATCCTGAGCACACCCCTTAAACATCCTTCCACCAAACTCTTATCAAGCCCACAGAGCATGTTCTAATTATCAAAGTGGAGGGAGTACGTTCTCCAGCGCTGCTGTATGGTAATTGCCCTTTTAATTCTTATTACTCTACCTACTCAAATCCTAGTTTCTTGGATTATGATTATTATTATTTATTAATAATGTTATTACCCTTTCAGTAATTTGAGCTGAAATAAGAATCTTGTGTGGTCTCACGAGAGCGCAGGAGATTCTCACGGCCCCCGCGTGAGATCTTGCTGAGATCGTGAGATTCTCAAAAATCTCAAGTGTGCAATTGCGCACGTGCAAAATGGCCGTCGAGGCCATTTCTGCGCATGCGCAGCCCCTGGAAGTAATTTTGCGTACGCGTAGAGAGTGTTTTGAAGGTTCTCGCTGTCGTCAAAACACTCTGTGTGTGCACAGAATGGCTGTCGGGCTGTGCGTGCACAGAATGGCTGTCGGGCTGTGCGTGCACAGAATGGCTGTCAGGAGCTGTGCGTGCGCAGAGATGGCTGTCAGAGGCCGTGCGTGTGCAGAGATGGCTGTCAGAGGCCGTGCGTGCGCAGAGATGGCTGTCGGGCTGTGCGTGCGCAGAAATGGCTGTCGGGCCGTGCCTGCGCAGAGATGGCTGCCGGGGGCCGTGCCTGCGCAGAGATGGCTGCCGGGGGCCGTGCCTGCGCAGAGATGGCTGCCGGGGGCCGTGCCTGCGCAGAGATGGCTGCCGGGGGCCATTTGCTGCACGAATTTTGCACAAGAACAGGTCGAGAATCACCTGATTCTCGACTCATTCTCGCAAATCTGAGCGAGAAGCCAATACTTGCCGAGATTTGATGAGAAATTGAGGGCGAGTTTCAGCCCTAGTATTTATTCTTATTAGTGTGCTTGATTTATTAGTCCTTCTACCAACACTATTTTTTCTTGCTATTTGGGACCAAATCCCCAGATCAATTGAGTTAACACAATTTACAATGAATTGAGGATCCAGCCTATGGTACTTTAGTAAAATAAGGTTTCCATTTAATATTTAAGTGGATGTGTGCTGGCACCTCCTTTAGAAAATGTATTTTTTAAAAAAAATCCAATAACGACCTGTTAAGGTGAATTTTGGGGGACCTCTCAAAAAGTTTATCAGAAATTCAATAAGTGGGGTAGCGTAAGCTTTACCAAAGCACTTTTTCTACCTTCCAAGCTAAAAGTCGCAGCGTGTAAATTAATGATTTCTTGGGAGCATGTGGTTAAAATACAGTAGTATATTATCTACTCTCCAAGTTTGCAATGCAGTGCAGCAGGACTCCTGTTCCAGCCACCCATCCTGAGCAGAAAAGCTTGCAATGCAGACGGAGGATGGGGACACTGCTGTCTTGCATTGCAACCTGGGAGGGTTTATTCTATGGTATTTTAATTGAATGCTGCCGAGAAATTGTTATTTCATTCAAAAGTATGATATATCTTTAGCTGAAGGTATATTCTATACATCTTAAAAATTCAAGCTTTTGGGTTATAGAATTCAAATTATCTGATACAAGAAGCAGTAGATTTGTTAGACCTACGGCTAGGGAAAATATATTTCTTTGACTTAACCAGAAATTTGAGTTATGCAAGTTTGACTTAAGAGGATCCCACTGTTTTTACGTTCAAAGTTCAGTCTTTCAGGCATTATCCATGTGCAGTCCCCTAGGCCTCCGTGGAATAATCCATGTGATTAAGACGTGAAAGAGAGGCTGTTGATTTGTAATATTTTTCTACGTTCCTGATTTCACTCTGGAATGCATTTTTGGCAATTGTTTTGGCTACAATTCATGGGAGGGGGAAAAAAAAACCTAGGATTATCAAAGGAGATAATCAAGCTGCTTAGCTTCATCTTTGATTTACAAAAATACCAAACGATGCCTAGTTTTGAAACAGTCTTTTTCATCAACGTGCGTTTCATTTGAAAACGTTTGTTGGCTTGATCTCCTTCCCTTAGCCCAATGCCTTTTACGGCTTGGTATCTTTGTAGTTTTTGTGTTTATGTTTACAAAATATAGTCTCTACTCTTGAGCCAAGAATTTTGGAATATCCCAAACTATTGTATAAAAGAATGTCTTAAATAGACATTAACAAAGTAATGAGTCAGGGAACAGTTACCTAATGAGCTAGAGAATTGTTACCTAACATCAGAAGAAACTCAGGAAGATAATCTTGGGCTCTAAACATAAATGTATTTGCCTCTATAGAGTCCTATTCAGTCTCTTCCAATGCAGCTGTGTATGGAAGGAACGAGGAAACTTTTTCCTTCTCAGGGGCCACCTTGAAAATTAGTAGGAGGGCTGCCTAGAAGTTGGGGGCAAAGGTGCTTAAATGTTGCACTCAAGAAAAGGAGGGCCCAGATCCTGGCTCTGTGCCATGGATCTATCCTTGTGTGCATGCCCTCAGCTCTGCTCCCTTCCCCTGAACTCAGTTTTCCAGTGCTTGGGGGAGGAACTGGATCCAGGGGCCAAATAATGGAACTCAAAAGGGGCCACATACATTTGTATTGCGGGCCATGTTTGTCCCCAGGGCTTATTTTTTAATTTATATAACATTTATAGAGACTTATTTTTTAATTTATTTTTTAAAAAATAAGTAGAGACTTATTTTTTAATTCATATGACATTTCATACATAAATCCAGTGTCCATACCTCCCCTTTGAAAGTGGACGCTTACGAAAAGCGGCATTGGTTCCAGTGCAGCCTTGCACCATGTATTTTCATAAACGTCTTTTAAAGGGGAAATATGGCCACCCTCTGTTATAAAAAAGATGCATCTTACTAGCAAAGGCTGATATTACTTGAGCATGTTCAAATGGTTACAATGCAATATGCACGGCTTTTGATCTGACCTCAGATACCATATATATATTTATTAACTAAAGATGCAGTCGTATAAAGTACAAAATATCACATGGTTTTTGTCCACAGTAAGAAAACAGTTAGAGCCTGGCTGAAAATTTCCAAACACATTTTCAGCATCTATGTGCTTCCAAAAGGATGAAATCTGACATGAAATTTCATTGCTATTTTTTCTTTTCTCTGAATGAAAATTAGAATTTTCATAAATTCTAAATGTCAGAAATGTTAAATGCCAGCCTTTGGGGGTACATTATTGTCTTCTGACGTTATTGCCCTTTTGTGTGGATGGAGTTGAAAGGAAACACTGTCATTTTGTCCTTATTGAAAATTGGAGAATCACATAGAATTAGTGCTTGTTAATGTATTTTTTTCAAATTTGCTAATTCAAGTTGAATACTCATTTTTTAAACAAATATTGAATTCAGATTCCCGCACTTTGAAGACTTTTTTAATTTGAGTTTTGATTCAGTTCATTTTCAGTTTCTTTGGCTTCACCTAGGTTGTGACTTTAATTTGGGGTTTCATTTTTCTTTTGACTTGTTTCTTTTGTTTGTTTTTCTTTCCATTGGCATATGTCAAAACAGATTTTTGATTTGTTTTGACTTAAGCCAATCAAAACCAGAGACAGCAGAAACAATTTTGTAGAATGATACAGTTTTTACCAAATGCTGGATAATGTGCACGTCAACTTTGCAAAGTCACTTTTTGTTGTGCTTTTCCAATTCTGAATATGTTAAGCTTCTCGGTTTCAGTCTTTGACATGACTCTTTGAACCAGGGTGTATATATTCTACAAGCAGTTCTTCACGCTGATAATATCTATAATCTTTCTGAATGGGTCTGTGGTTCTAGGATTGGGATTATAAATCATCTCAGGATTCATAAAAAAATGTGGTAGAGATCATCATCATATCGAAGGATTGACATAATATAATGCATCGTTTTAAAAAATTGTACAGTATTACTAACCTCCGTTACATTTGTTCTTCACCTTTTGTTTGGTGCAATATGACCTGATGGCCACTGCACCATTAAACTCCAATCACTCACTCACCCATACTAACCCCCAGAACCAGTCATTCTGTTTTAAGGGTTGAAATTGATGTAGCTTCTCTTCTCACATTCATTTGTACAACCCCATATTTTCTCCATCTATGGTCTCTTGAGATTAGCCAGAGCACCCCGTTGCAAGTTCCATCATTGGTCCAGGTTCATATGACCTGGACATGCAGAGAGGTATTCTCATTGGCTGCTCTATGGCTTTGGAACTCCCTTCCCTTGGAGGTTCAGCAAAGCCCTAGTCTGAACATCTTCCTGATGTAGTGTAAGACCTATTTATTTGGCCAGTCTTGCAGAGAAGATTAATGGAACAAAAAATATGGATAAATGACTATAGTAGGACAATTTCCTACCATTAATGTCAATGGGAGTTTTGCCATTGGCTTCAGTGGGCGGTGAGTTGTGCCCTAGGCTCTGCTTAAAACAATGGCAATGTTCCCATTGTCTTCAGAGCGTCACCTTTCATTTCTACAGTTATTAGTCCAGCAATCACTACAATTGCTACTTCACCTTTTTTTTTTTTTTTTTAAAGTAATAATGGAAAAGAATAAAAGGTCTGTAAGTAACAGCGTTAACATTCTAATATTAGTTCATGGTTGTTTTTTTTAAACAGTATATTTTAGGCTTTGGTTTCCCTAAACAGTTTTTGGCAAACATCACTTCTGCAGCTCCGGGGGTGGGGGGGAACAAAACACAAAACTGTTTTGTGCCCAGGTGCCAACTTTGAATTACAGGAACATAGCTATTAATGAAATACCTTTTGTGCCTGAAAAAGTAAAATTCCAACAGGAAAAATGAAGTTGTCCCTGTTGCATTAAACAATGCGGTTACTATATTTACGCACCACGCTACTGTGCAGGAGCAGAATCTTTTAACTTGTCCATTACTGCAAATTGTCCCAGCTAATGAGCAGATCTGACAAGTGGACAACATGGAATTTCAAGGTTGGAAGGGACCTCCAGGCTCGTCTGTTCTAACTCTGCGGCAGGATAGCCATAACATGGATTAGCACCTATTGATACCGTGAATTCATTTAAGGGTCTCTTGAGTTAAAGGGCCAATGCAAAGAATTGTAAAGGGGTATTTGTTGTGGAGCTAATTAAAGAAAGGGAAAATCAAAATTATTAGAATAATTTCTGGAATAAAATCTGGACTAACAGTAGGTTCAGTTGAATAGTTGCAATGGCCCTCTTTTCCTCAAGACAGTGTTTCACAGTTAGATTACTTCTTCCTTCTCAGAAATTCATACTGGTCCCAATTAAAGCGCTTGGACCAAACCTTCACTTCTGCACTTACACACAGGTTGCGTGCACATGGTGCCCTAAGTAAAGCCCCTCCGCCTCCGGACCATGCTGCCACCTGCATTCGCTGGTGGTCATGCGCAGTCGGAAGGTGAGGGACTTCCCCTTCAGCACCATGTGTGCACAGATGCGTAGGTTTGGTCTTTGACCACTGTGAAAGCATGTTCCCGGGGCAATCTAACTGCTGTGCTGGAGAAAATAATTGCTTCTCTCCATCAGGAGCAGTTTGCTCCAGGTCAGCTGCCAAATGGCCGTAATAATGGACATTTACATGATCTGTTGTAGCGAGCAATGGGGCACGCTTAGCCCTGAGATGGGAAAGTTCTCCATTGGAGGAACTCTGGACATGCAGCAAGTGCAGAGTTATACCAGAATTAATAGAGCTAGTATTTATTGTCAGTAACTCATAAATAACAGAACAATGATTTGAGGAGAATAAGGCTAAATGTAGGGTAAAACCAAACGAGACAGTAACCCACGATAGCCCACAGTAGCCTCGGATTCACCTGCCTGTCCGTTATGTCGCCGCCAGATGCCCACTTCCGCCTTTGGGCGGGCGCCTGGCTGTTACAGAATCCATCAGCCAGAGAAGGCCGGTGATGCAGCCCCAGTCTAATGTGGGACCACAGAGCTGCCTCCCATCTGGTCGGCCCGTGCAGCCCCACCACGAGGCGAGATCCAAGAATCGGGCCCAGAGGAGCGCACTCACACCAGCCACAAAACAGCTGATTGGGGGGGGGGGGCACTCCTCCAGCCTCCCCAGCCCCCGATTTGCTATTTGAGTGCACTCCTCTGCCCCCGCCCCCCCCAATCAGCTCTTTGGTGGCAGCTCCTCCCAGGAGCCCAATCCTGCTACACAGCAGGGGTCTGGGAGTCCTGCCCATGTGGATGCCTCCTTAGCCAACTTGTGGCAAGGAGGGATCGTGATGGTAACCCCCAGCCTGGATTCTCCGGGGGTGGGGGGAATGCTCGTTTGGACTGCTTTCCCTGCCGGCCCAAAGTGTGGCAACTGCAGTAGCCCTCCCTAGGGCAGGCAGGGGAGCTGGCTCACTCCTGTCTTGTTTTTTTCACTGTACCATCTACCTACCTGCCTGCCTGCGTTGTCTCCACCTGGTGCCGGCAAGGAGGGGGTCGCTGTTGCTGCTGCCGCTTGGCTCCGCTCCGTCCCACCTGCAGGGGTGGTTAGAGGGAGGGGGTGGGGAGGGTATCCCAGTGACTGACCCTGGTGGCAGCAGGGGGAGTATTGGGAGGGTTATTGGTGGGGGGGGCGAACCCAGTGAGAGAGGGATCTGGTGGACGGAAGGGAGGGTGCGGCTATAGGGGTGGTTCTCGGGCGAGGACGGTATGGTCCATGGGGTCAGATGGCTCGCGCCCCTAGGGGACCAAGGTGCCTGAGGGAGGTGCAGGTTACCATCCCCCCGCTGGGGGTGAGGGAGGAGCCGGGTCCAAGGTCCACATGTGGGGGGCTGTTGTTGCTAAATGCGAGGTCCGTTGTTAACAAGGCCCCAATTGTCCGGGATATAATCTCTGATGGGGCCGTGGACCTCACATGTATTATGGAGACCTGGCTGGATGAGTTGGCCGGTCCAACTTTGGCCGATCTCGTTTTGGCCGGGAATGCCGTGCTGCATCAGCCCCGCACGGATGGCCGGGGAGGTGGTGTAGCAATTATTTTTAGAGAGGACTGGCCTGTTAGGAGGTATCCAGTCCAGGAGATTGTGGGTATTGAGGCAGTTCCTTGCTATCCTCATAGCGTCTGTGAAGTCACACCCGGCGGAGCTGTTCCGGGTGGTGCGGGGCTGGTCAGTCCGGCCTCCCTCCGCCTGGACAGGGACTTGTCCCAGGCCTGCTGCGAGGAGTTTGTCACCTACTTCGCAGACAAGATCGCTCGGATTCAGAGCAACTTTGACGCTGGATTAGGGGCAGTAGGGTGAGAGCGCGAGGTGATGGAGGCCCCGTCCGGTCCAGCTTTGTGGGGGGAGTTTCAGGAAGTGACGCCAGCCGATGCGGCGGATGTCTTGGGGTCTGTGAGGCCCACCTGTTGCAAACTCGATCCATGCCCATCCTGGTTGGTGAAAGCTTCCAGGGAGACGTTGGGGATGGTGCTGGTGAGGGTGGTGAACGCATCCTTGCAGCAGGGAAGGCTGTCGCCCAGCTTCAAGGAGGCTGTGGTGCACCCCCTGCTGAAGAAACCATCGTTGGACATGGATGCGCTCGCCGGTTACCAACCTGTCTCTAACCTCCCCTTTTTAGGGAAGGATATTGAGCGGGTCGTGGCGCTCCAGCTCCAGGTGCTTCTAGATAGCATCAGTTTCCTGGACCCTTTTCAATCTGGGTTCCACCCCAGCTATGGCACTGAGACGGTGTTGGTGGCCTTGGTCGACGACCTCCGCCGGGAGATGGATGCAGGATGTTCAACATTTCTCATCCTGTTAGATCTCTCGGCCACTTTTGATACCGTGGACCATGGGCTGCTGTTAAGACAGCTGCTGACCTGGGGGGTCTGGATGGGACTGTTCTTGAATGGTTCCATTCATTCCTCTCGGGGAGAAGCCAGCAGGTGGTGCTGGGGGATGAGACATCTTGTCCCCGTGCTTTATCGTGCGGCGTTCCGCAGGGTTCTATTCTGTCTCCATTATTGTTTAAGGTATATATGCAGCCTTTGTGGGAGGTCGTGAGAGGGTTCGGGGTGCAATGTCACCAATATGCTGATGACACTCAGCTGTACCTCTCGTTTTCAACTGACCCAGACCCTGCTCTCTCGTTGCTATCCCAGTGTTTGGAGGCCGTGGCGGAATGGATGTGGTAGAGCAGACTGAAGCTCAACCCCGATAAGACAGAGGTGATGTTGGTGGGGAGAGCGAAGTAGGTAGTGGCCCCCCTGACTGGGTGGGGGTTCGCCCTCCTATAGCTCAGCAGGCTCAGAGTCTGGGGTGATACTGGATGCGGATCTCCACCTGGAGCGGCAGGTGGAGGCAGTCACGATAGCTGCTTTCTGGCAGTTGCACCTGGTGCGGAGACTGCATTGGTTTGTCTCTGGCCCGGACCTGGCCTCCCTCATCCATGCCATCGTCACCTTGAGGCTGGACTATTGCAACGCGCTCTACGTGGGGCTTCCCTTGTTCCTGGTTCGGAGGCTGCAGCTAGTGCAGAATGCGGTGGCCTGTCTCCTTTCGGGGACGGGTCATCGGGAGCACATTACACCTGTGGTCTGGACTCTGCACTGGATGCCAATAGCGTGCCAAGCTAGGTTCAAGGTTTTGGTGTTGATCTATCAGGCCCTTCACGGTCTGGGCCCCTCGTACCTCAGGGACCGCCTCGCCCTCCGCGCCCCAGAGCGGCTCCTTTGGTCTGCCGGGGGTGCCTTCCTTGAGGTCCCCCGCATTAAGCGGGGGGGCCATAATGGAAAGGGCATTCTCGGAGGCCGGGCCGGGCTGCGCCTTTGGAACTCCCTTCCTGGTGGAAGCTTGCCTGGCCCCAAGCCTGTTGACATTCTGGCGAAGTTCTAAAACCTGGCTGTTCGTCCAAGTCTTTGGGGAGGGGGGGTTAGAGGGTTTTATCTCCCCTACCCTATTTATTGTTTTTAGTGTGTTCCCGGGCCCTGTTTTAATACCTGAACTGTATTTTTGATATGTTTTAAATTGTTTTATATATATATATATATATATTATATGTATTATTTTATTGTTGGAAGCCGCCCCGAGCTGTTTTTAGGAGGGGCGGGGTAAAAATCTAGAAAATTTATAAATAAAATAAATAATCAATGACTGTGGCCGCAATCCTCAAACCACTTTCCCTAGGGTTGCCCTGTTGACTTCGGTTGGACGATTCCGAAGTAAGTGCTTTGAGGATTGGGATCTACATGATGACTTGTATTCATGGAAAGTGTTTATTAATGCTCTCTTGTACAAAATTACCCCTTTTATTTTTGTTTCGTTTCATGCTCTCTCTGTTTCTCCCAGGTTGGCTGTTACTTGAAGACCCCGAAGTAACCAATCTGGGTTGTGTTCAGTGAAAGCCATTTCAGTGTGCTCTTTTGTTTGCGGAAGGATTTACTTGGTGATTGGAGAACAGAACGACGCTTTGACCTGTATTACTATGATGGATTAGCCAATCAGCAAGAGGAAATCCGACTAACAGTTGGTATGTAATGGCTTCCCCTCCACCCCCAGAGAGAAAGTAGCAAAATTCCAAATGGAAAGGAGGCAGCCAGAAAAGTAAAACAAAAAAATTTAAACTGATTCTTGACAGCATCCAGATTTTAAAATAATAGCATTATAGAATCGGAAGGGACCTCAAGAGTAATCTCCTCCAGCCCACTGCTTCAGTGTAGGATACCCCATACACACAGCCTCACAGATAGGTGCTTGTCGAGCTGGTTTGTGAAAACATCCCAGGAAGGAGTTACCATGGATACCTATTTTCTAATTGTCCATATTTCCTTACAATAAACAGTTGTCCGTTGGTAGGAATTTTGTAGCTATAGGAAAGGCTCTATAATAGTTTATTATTATTATTATTATTATTAAACATTTACATAACACCAGCAATGTACCTGGCACTTTACAAAGAATAAGATAGACACGGTCCCTGCCCGAGGGCTCACAATCGAAAGACAGGGGGAGGGGAGACAGGAAAGGGGG
Source organism: Sphenodon punctatus (assembly GCA_003113815.1). Classification (NCBI taxonomy): domain Eukaryota; kingdom Metazoa; phylum Chordata; class Lepidosauria; order Sphenodontia; family Sphenodontidae; genus Sphenodon; species Sphenodon punctatus. The sequence goes on along the minus strand of QEPC01003143.1, from coordinate 5,088,236 downwards.
AACAGAGGGAGAGACAAGGGATGTGACATTCATGAGGATGCGAGAGCTCAGGTACGCATTCTTGGCTTCATTGCAGTAAGTTGGGAGTTTGCAGATAACAGGTGGGGGATAATCCTAGGTGGGAAGTTATCCAAAGTATGAAAAAAATTTATCTGTAGCCATGGAGATTGGTTTAAAGTTCCTGCAGAGTCTATTATTAATAAGTTATTATTCCATTTCCTGCTATACTTTGATACGCCTTTCTGCAGAAGTAGTAAAACTGGTAAAGGCATTCAAAGGTAAGTATCTATTTATTGTACCAGCTGTTTCAAAGGTATTACTCAAACTGTGGCTGAGACACCCACATGTGATTATGCCATCTACAGATGGGATCGGGGCCCTGAATGGTTTTTAATAAACTTTGCATGCCCTTCTTGTTACCCGGTGCCCCGGGATTATATTTAAGCCCTAAAATGGGGTCATGAAGGGAAATGTTTTTGGAACCACTCTACTACCAAACTCATTTATTCCCATGCTCAAATATTATCTTTTGATTTGACATTTTTCCTAATTGTTTTAGTACATAAAATCAAACAAACTGATTATTTGGGGGTTATCAAAAACTGAAAATCACGTAGTATGGTTCAAGCTGTTAATTAATTTTATAGCTTTAGCATCTGGCTGTCATAAAATTATTTTTTTATTTTATTTTTCTATTTATTTAAAATTTATATCCCGCCCCGCCTGCCCACAGGGCAGCCCGGGGCGGCGAACAACATTCATTAAAACAATATAAAATTTTAAAACAATTTAAAAAACAGTATGTGGGGAAAGCCCCCATCCCCATCCCACCCCTACCCCTCGCCAAAAGCCTGATGGAACAGCCAGGTCTTACATACGTGCCGAAACAGCAGGAGAATGGGAACCAACCGAGCCTCCTCCAGGAGCGAATTCCACAGCACTGGGGTGACCACTGAAAAAGATCTAAAATCAGTGGCCGCCCGCCTCGCTCGGGGAACCTCCAAAAAGGCTCCCA